>JAOXNZ010000177.1:2636497-2655518 GCA_028566095.1 Kryptolebias brasiliensis | reverse complement strand
AGAGGGTACACCAAAGATTTATCACAATAAAATTTTCATATACATTAATATTAAATATAGTTTTAACTTGGGCACTGAATGTGCTTTTTTTAGTTATTTTTCACTTTTCAAAAAACAGGCCCTTACCTTCCTTTTGATGTACCTGTTTTCTTCTCACTGTTTTTTTCTTTTTTTGTTAAATATCTTTATGTGTAGTTTAGTCCATCAATAGACATTTATTAGAAAAACTACAGCACATGGGATGTGGTCAAATTATAAAACAGGCAAGTCAAATGCACCAGTCTTCTGAAATACAAGTCCTCAGGTTCAGATTGGGCCATCTAATAATGTCATCAAAGTCCTGCTGCTCTCCCTTTCTGTCTTTCTCATGCATCTTTGTCATCAGCAACAGACTGTATTCATCCAGTTTCTCCCTCACCTTCACAATCTGTGTGTCCCAGTGGTCTGTAGAAAGGCAAAGGAATTGTCATATTCCCCCCAGAACTGCTGCTCTAAAATGAATATGATTTGTCATGGTAAACACTTTCAGCAGTGGGTTACTTGTCACTGTTTTCATCTTTTCTGTAATGGAACACAGAAAGGTAGGGAGAAAGGATGATACAATAAAACATAGATATCTTTTCCTGTTTTGTTTCAATGGATTGAAATAAAGAGAACTTGTCGAGCACATAAAACAAGGAAATTAAATTTTGATTGAGTTTCTGCTTAAATTGTGACATACAAGATTTTGGCTTAAGGTTGGCTTACGGGGGAACCGTTCTGCTTACTGAGACTGATTGTGCACAATTCATGCATAACAGGTTTTGCAACTGTTTGGGAGTTGACATTCTAACACCAGCTTTATCACAAACCTGTAAGCACAATTAAATTTAATCTGCATTCACCCGTTTAAGGAACATAATCTTTTTTTAATCTTGGATGCTTGATCCAAATCAGTATAAATTTTCAGTCACTGTATAGAGCTCCTACTCTTTGTGTCCTATACCTTGCCATGCTGATACTGTTGAGATGACTGCTTTTTGAATGAATATAAATCATTGTGGTTATATTCATTAGCTTTCTCAGTTGCTTTTATTTTTGATGGTTTTCTCATTCATCAGGGTATTTTTAGTAGACAGTTTTAATAACAACAAATCTGCACAAACTCTGATGAGCTGAGAAATATAAGTTTTGCATTTACTCATTATCTCCTATTGCTGTCTATTGCAGTCTTTCAACATGGTATATTTTGTGTTTTTACTTTTTTTAATTCCTGTTTGGCCTCTGTAACCCCTCCTTAATTCTTCTTTTTCTTGCTTTCATGTATCTTTCTGCCCCATTTCAAACTATCCCTTTTTGTTCCTTTCAACCAAACACTCCCTTCATAATTTCTTTTCTTTTGGTACTTTGATGAGGAGCAGGATGACCATGATTACCCGTATTATTATGAGGAAACAGGCCTTCCCTTCTCTTCTGCATCCCCTTCTCCCCAACCTGGGGACCACAACCAGAAGGTAAAGTGGGAGCAAGAGAGAGGGAAGACGCAACTTGGTTTAGTGGAAGGAAAGGGGGGTATGAGAGAAAGAGAGGGAATAACAGTGACAAAAATACATTGCATGATTATTATTCTAATTTGAAAATAATCAAAATTTACATATTTGCTAAAAGAAAGGAATATATNNNCAACCCAAATGCCTCTCATCTCTCATCACCCTATACCTCCATTTTTTTATTTTACATCTCACCTTTTTATTAATTGAAAATGACCTCATACACATTCACTTTAGTTCCATCATCTGTATCACACAGGATTGCCTTTGCTCCTTGTGATTTTTTTGTCTGTTATTTACATGTTGTCCTATATGTATGTAAATTCACATGTGGCCAAGTGGGGCACTGGGGGAAGAGTAGGTCCAGCTGTGTTGTCTTACACACATGCATATTTTTCCTTTACTTTCCAATATTCCCTCTGGTGTGTTTTAGTTCAAGAAAGAAGAGTTTAATACTTTGATTTTTTTTTTTTTTTTTTTCATTTTGGTGTTTTCTTGAATTTACTGACCTCCCTTGCATGTTGTTTGAAGATAATCCTCACCTGATTGGTTTCTCAGTTTTTAACAAGAATCATTTGTGAAATTTGCAACAGTGTTTGATCAGATATTTTTATTGTCCTGTCATTTGCATGATCACTTCATTG
Source organism: Kryptolebias brasiliensis (assembly GCA_028566095.1). Lineage (NCBI taxonomy): Eukaryota > Metazoa > Chordata > Actinopteri > Cyprinodontiformes > Rivulidae > Kryptolebias > Kryptolebias brasiliensis. The sequence goes on along the minus strand of JAOXNZ010000177.1, from coordinate 2,653,345 downwards.
TTTTGGAGAATTAAAGTCACTGCATGCACTTGCTGTACTTTTGTATCATCAGTTTAACATCAATTATATGTCAAAGTACAGTTTCAACAAAGTTTCAATGCATGGTTATACACGAGGTTTGTATGGCACACATGGGATGCATGTATGCTATAGTTTGTCTCAATAAGATCCAATGCAGTTTTGTATTGCATCTATGCAGTGTCTTTTCTCCTTGGAGGCTCGTTTTTATTTCATACTTTGTTATATTTTTAAACAGTTTTTCTCTGCATGTATTTTAATTGTAGTAGCATGATTTCCAAGAATTAGCAATGTATAATATTTTTCATATTTTCTGATTGTTATGTGATTAACGTGAATTTAAACGCCAGCCTAACATCTAAGTTATTTTCTTTGCATGGCTTAACTGCAAAAACCTTCTCTGTTTTACAGTTGGACTGTTTAGTGCATTATAATACTAAAGGTCAGTGCATAGTGATGTGTGTGTTTTTGTGGGTTTGTGTGACTTTGTCTACAGTCTCTGTGTGTGTATCAAACAGCCAGCTTTACTTGACTCCTCAGTGCCTCTACTAAACCATGGCCTCCAGTTCCTGTTAGAACAAAGACGCTGCTTTGTCATGTAATAATGGGAATGGCATTATTGGAGAAAACAGCAAAATCCCAGTAAATATCTTGGCAAAATTTTAAAATGTGTTTTGTGAATTTAATGTTTTTTTTAGTAATTGTTTATTTTAGATGTACTTTTTCAACCTAATCTTCTGCTGTATCCAGTAATGCCTGCACAGTCTCAGTAAATCATCCAAGCCTTAGCCATCTTTATGTCACTATGTCTCAAAACATCCACTCTTGTCTTTTTCTCTTTTTCTGTCAATCCCTTGTTTGTGCTTTTTATCTCCTTCCCAACCCCTTTGTGTATCTTTGTCATCTTCTACCCTCTCTATGTGTATTTGCCAATATGCACTTCTACATACTAAACATCTCAACTAAATAATAATTGCGGATATTAGAAGAAGACACTTAATGGAAAAGCAGCTCCTACTAAATCCACTCTTGTCAAAGCTAAACCCACTCCAGCTAAGTCTGCCAAGACTGGACCATACAAACTGGTTGTCAAGCCACCTATCCCTGCCAAAGCTTCCAGGTCTTCTACAACCAAGCCATCTAAAGCAAAACCTACTGCAGCAGAAAGCCTTTTGTCCAAGATCAAACCAACAGCAGCAATAAAATCCAAACCCACATCTGCTCCAGCTAAGAATGGCAAGAAACCAAATGGTGCAGCTAAAGCAAACAGCAATGGAAAGATTCTACCTGAAAAGAAAGTTAACGGAAAATCCTCAACAGAGAAGAAGGCCAATGGAAATGGAAAAGCCACTGTTGGGTCTAAGGTGAATGGAAATGGCAGTGGTAAAACTACAACAGAGAAAAAAGCCAATGGAAATGGCAAAACTACCACTGAAGTTAATAAGAAAGCTGAGAATAAAGTCAATGGTGGGGCTAAAGCAAATAGCAATAAAATGGCTGGAAATAAAGCAAAAACTAAAACCACTACAAAGACTGTGGATAGTGCGACTAAGTCACCCGTAGGAGTTACTAAAGCACCTAAACCCACAAAGTCATCAAAACCAGAACTTAAAAAAATTACAAAAGCTGCTGCCACCAAAGCTACAGCAAAAGCCTATGGGAAAGCAGAGCTCAAAGAGATGACTACAATTAAAACTGTGGTCAACAAAGTTCCTCTGGTCAAACCAACAACCAAAAAAATTTTAATTCCAACAAAAGTAGCTCCAACACGTGCCCCCGTACGGTCCACTCCACCCAGACCCACAAAATCCAAGATAATGGACATAAATGTTAAATCCCAACACAGACTTTTCCCACCGTTTGACAAGACTGCACTCAGTGGAACTGCGGTCCCAACTAAGAGGACCAACGGTTATCAACAGGTACAACATGAGGGTTCATGTTTGTGTCAAAATCTCCAGAGACGTATGTCCCACCTTTCCAGTCTCTTTACCAGCTTTGTCCATCATCCAGATCTGCAACAAAATCTTTGTGAAACTTTTTTATTTTTGAATCTTTTGTGTTGTGATTCATTTAATCTTATGTTAGGTGGCTGGCTTTCCAAATTTTTGATGCAAATCCTCAATGATGCTCAAGCTGGTCATCAGAATGGAAGTTAATTCATACTAAGTTGCCTAGCAGAATGCCATCTCATCTTTTTCTTAAATCATATCATTCTGGAGAGCTTCCAAACCTCTTCATATGATATGTTCAGTCTGTGCAAATTCAAGCATGGCTAAATGTACAGTTTTGCTAATATTTACTTAACTTTATACTGAAACTGGATCTTTGAACTTGAGCTCAATTTCTTTGTTTTTATGGAAACAGTTAATGTATGAGTCAAATAAATGAGCATGGATTGCTAAGGTTCAGAAGCTTAACCAAGAAACTATATTGTCACACTTTACACATGTGCAGCAAAACAAAATTTGCCTGTCACTAAGTCACCAGCTGACATTGTTTAAGTATCTGTCTTAACTTTCTGACATCTGCCTCCTTGTCTCTTGTCATTTTTTTTATCAAATATGAATAAAACAGCTTCACAGAATATAGAAACAAGCTTTAGGCCAGATTTCATATCATTGTATTATAATGCTAACCTTTGTTAAAGTAGAAAAAATGTGAGATTTATGGTCATAAGTTGATTTTTTTTTTAAATGCAGTGTTTGGTACCTTAAATGAATTGATTCATATTCTGTGGGGCTGTTGATTGGTGTTGCCTTTTTCTATTCTTGGGTGAAACTAGACATCCCAAAGCATCCAACTATATTTCCGTCTTATGGGATGAATAGATGCTCTCAGTCCTACTTCAGATAAGAGCATACTTCACCCTCTTTTGAGTCTTGACTTGAGAACTTTAAAAAGCGAAAATGGTTCAATATCATGAAAAGAAATCTCAGCAAAAAGGTTTCAATGACTTCAAATCTTGCATGAGACAAAAATATAGTCATTGATATTCTACAACTGTTTGAAATTTCTTTTCCCAAGTGGTTCTTTACAGGTATAAAATTGTGAGTTGCCAGAGATCAAAAGTTTGCCTCTCGCAACCACAATTTTGATTTGTATTCCATTTTCTTCTTTTTACTCATCATCATCTACAAGCAGACTGTAAACTAACCCTGCTCTCCCAATCAAATCTGCTTACTTTCTCCCTGCTCACCACTTCCTGTCAACCTGACCAATCAGGATGTAGACACTGAATATTCTGAGGCTGGCCACACCCCTACAGAGACCGATTATTACTATGAGGAGATGGTCCCACAGCCAGATGGTGAGGTGATTGGACAAGAAGAGATACCTGTACAGGTAAAAAGAAAATGACACACTGATCAGTGACACACATCAAGTCAAAAAAGACCAAATGGATGATAAGAATTCATATGTTTTATTTTTATACATGTATGATGAATCTGGAAGATTTGTAAATTGCCTTAGATTGGAAAGAATGATTAGTGCAGTAAGATACAACAACCTAGAAGTAAACTCAAGAGATTTCCATCTTCAAACTAAAATTATATAATACCTGTATGATGGTGAGCCCAGTCTTTGTAGTTTAACAAAGTAGTGAGAGCTCTGTGTCCTTTATATGCTTCTAATCTCACATTACCGTGTCTTTGGCATCAATGCCATGTAGCAAGACAAGAGAAAACCTTGTCAAAGAAGAATGTATTATATTCATCTGTTTGTATCATCAAACATTTTTATGTGGCTCTATTTTTCCTGTCAACAAGATTTCTATTTTATTCTCATCTCAAGATTCTTGGCTGATAAAATAGTCATCTTGGGATAAGAACAAAAATCTTGTGAAAAACAGGTCCACATAGGAATATTTGACATGCAGTTTTAACCATAGAAACAAAAGGAGATAAATATAATGCATTCTTGTTTGGAAATGAGTGTCTTACCTGACTAGAGTACAGTTATTAGTAAGGGTTACTTCATAACCTTTAATTGACAGAATTTGAAAATGAGTATGTCATAGCTCTGATGTGTTCAATTAGCATTTTGTCTATGAACATGTGTTAGATGACTTTATTAACTTTGTTTTCAAATGTTTATGTTAAAATGTTTTGGTACTTTGGAGAAACCTTTTATAATATAAAAACTGCTTTGCCAAAAGCATTACAGTCTTTTATAAAAAATAGGCAACATATATTCTCCTTGGATTCATATTTGTTCTTATAACATGCATGGTAAGTACATAAGTAAGATACTATAGTATTTGCTTTGCATAGTACAGCACATAGCACAAGCTTGTTTTTCACAAAGTTTGTTATTATCAGTTTTGTGAGCTCAGAAATGTTAAAAATGAAGGTCCTGAGCATAGTGTCAATTTTTTATTCTGCAACTTATAAAATAAATTTACTTATACACAGATCTGATAATAAGATGCTTTGGTGAAAACCTGCAGGTATAAGTCAAATGGTTAACAGAAGATTTAGAGTAGCAGAATAAATCTGCTTCAACAGAACCCACCTAAAACAAATCAGACTGGATCAACAGCATTAAGGACCCACAGTGTCTGAGGTCTGCCACATGTCTTTTTTATTCCAATGTCACTGTATATTTGCAAAAGGTAAGACTTATTTTTTTTGTATATGCTCCTTTCTTTCACTCTCCCTTGTTTTTACTTTTCTTACTAACATTTTTCCATACCTTTTATCTTCTTACTGTTTCTTCCTCCTTTTGCACTCTTATTTTTCCTTCTTTGATTCTTTCTTTTGGGCTTCTGTATCTATCCTGTCGCGGCTTTAATGAACCCATCGTAGCCCCAGGTGGAACCAACCTTGGTGGGAGAGGAGGTAGATGCCACCAAAGCAGGCGGTGTGCATGAAGAGGTCTTCACTGAGGAGTATGTGACGGGAGATGTGGGCCTTAAGGAATACGACTATGCCTACAGAGACTACAATGACCCTTTACCAGAGACCGGAGAGATTGATGCCTACATGGGGCCCGCCTTGTCCGCTGTGACGGACGAGGGAGGCGTGAGTAATTTTGCTTCAGAGGCAAAAATAAAATTCAGTTTCAACCAACTCTGAATCCTACACTTCACCAAATTGTATTTAAAGTCCTCATATAGAGCATGTTTGAGTTTGACATCCATCACAGACCAATACAGAGAGGTATTTTTTAGTTTTTTGTTTTTGTATGTTTGTTTTGTACAACTCAGACCAAATCATTTTCCTATTTAAAGTGATTAATGTGAATACATTTGCTGAGATACATTGATTGTTTTTTTCTAAAAGCTGGCATAGTAGTTTTAGTTTTAGTTTACTACTAAATTCAAAATTGCTACTATGCTAAAAGAGGTTAATTTGTTTTTTGTATTAAGCAAGCTCAATCAGTCAAAGAGGAACAAGTATGTAAATTAAATTCACAACCTATAAGTCATATTGGTGGTTGAAATTGATTTTATTTTTTAAATGCATAGTAAGCAACTTAGGACCTTGAGGAGATTGCTTTAGTTATTAGTAGCTGTTAGAGATCCTAATGAATGTAGGCAGTAACTCTTACATACATTGAAAAAAGAGGCATTTTGAAGTTAAAGTCTTTAATGCCATTTTTCTCTGTGTATGGCTTTGTTTAGTAATGCTAATCTCAGATGGCTTTTATTTATGCAATAAGTGTATAAAAGTAATGGACCGGCACTGTTGAGAGCCACATAATCAGAAGGAAAGCTTTTGCAGCTATCACAAACAAAACAGGTTGTAATTTTTATCACTTTGATTTCAACACTATTAAAATGTGGGTAATTGTGTTGTTAGCTTTCTCTGTGCATGTTGTCATTTACTTTCAGTGGCTGTACTTGTTTTTGTTTACAGTTTAAATGTTAAACTTATAATTACTCCACTTTGTTCCCGGACACTTGTGTGTTTTCCTCAGGCCACCATTAGCGGCCAGAAAGGAGAAAAAGGAGAACCTGCTATCTTGGAGCCTGTGAGTTACTAATAATGTTTAAACCACTTTATATAATTAGGTATATTTAGTTTGGCTAACTTTATAAAATAAAAACAAATTTCACCTGTCAAAAAGCAAGAATTTAAAATCTCTGGATTTTAAAAGGGGCCAATGAAAGAATTTAATGTGAACGAAAGTCTGCAAAGTCTTTTGTCCTTAAAGAGCAGCAAAAACACTAAACATGTTTCTCATGTTTAATAAAACTAATATATACTTGATTTATTCAGTGCACATTTTTGTCACAATTTTTTTTTCACTGTAATTATATTTCTGATTCTTATTAATGGAGTACTGATTATTGCACTGAATTGGATGTCCTGTTTTCTTCAGGATATTATTTTTGTCTCACTAAGCATTTTAACTTTTTTTTGCCTGTTTCAGGGAATGCTGATTGAAGGTCCTCCAGGGCCTGAAGGACCTGCTGTAAGTAAATGACTTTTTTGTGTGTGAAATTAAGTTAATTCTTATGATTTTAACATGTCTTTATATTTCTTAGTTGTTAAGTTTGATGTATGCATCCACTATGCTCCTATTTTAATGTTATTTTTCTTGCTTTGTCAGGGGCCTTCCGGACCTCCTGGACATTCAGGACCTCCTGGTTCTGTGGGTGACCCTGGAGAGAGGGTAATTTTGTTCTCTTTCTTTTATAAAGTTCAGATTATGTGCGTCAACAGTTCTGAGAAATGAGGGAGCACTGCAGTTTAGACTTACAAGGGGATCTATTCTATTCAAATCTTCTTTACACCTGTCTGCTTTACCACTCCTTGATTTCTTCTTGCAGGGTCCTCCTGGTAGGGCTGGTCTGCCTGGGGCTAATGGAGTTCCTGGACCTCCTGGAACCTCAGTCATGCTGCCTGTAAGTCACCCTTAGAAGGGAAATTAGTTTCTACAAATGTCTTGTCTTCTCTAACATGAGCAGATTTTTAATGCACCTGTTGAAGATGTTACACTGGCCTCTTAAATGATAGGTGTAATTCTGTATTTTCAATACATCTAGCTGTTTTATGAGCTTAATACAGGCTTTTCTTTGATATCTACATAACGACCACTCGAGTTCTTCATCCACTGTCCATAAACAAATTGACTTTTTAGTTCTTTTTTATTAATTCAAGTTATAATTTAAGTCTGTTTTCATTGGTATATTATTTAATGAATTAGTCACTGTCATTGATTAGGTGTACATCTTTGCCTCATTGTTTTAAAATCTTTTCTTTTTCTTTTTGCAGTTCCGCTTTGGTCAGAGTGGAGGCGATAAAGGACCTGTTGTTTCTGCACAGGAGGCTCAGGCAGCAGCCATCTTGTCTCAGGCCAGGGTCAGTTATTATTTTTATTTCACATTTTAACATTGTTCATAGTTAGTATTTCTGAATAATTTGTGATTCTGTGTAGTTACCCAAGTAGATAAACAATAAAATGTGCATACTGTTCATTTTTCATATTTACTTGCCCTTTAATTGTCCTAATGCACTTAGAGAATTACCAAATAAGTCATTAAGTAATGCTAAACAAAATTAAATATGTGACAAAATAAACTGAGGTCGCTAGTATAAAAATAGCAGCTATTATAAGACTAAACAACAAAAATGTGAAACATCTTTGTGACGTCATAGCAACACAGACATGATGTAGAATAAGGATAACCTTTTGCTACAGAATTCTCAAAAACATCATAAACAGTCATATTTCTCAATCATTGTTGATTTTAAGATTTTTCTTTCTCTAGATGGCTCTGAAAGGACCTCCTGGACCAATGGGATTTACTGGACGTCCTGGACCCCTGGTAGGTTATTTGTCATTTGGACCTATGTAAATTCTTATCAAGAGCTTGTGGTTAACTGTGACCTTTGACAAATCTTAATCTAACATCAGATCTTTTATGAACTCTTCTTTGTTAATTGTTGTCTTTATTAATATTTTTTGAATTTTGAATTCCATAATCCCTAAAATACATGAAATTACAAGTAGTATTGGTGATGAGGATATTGTTTATTTTAGGGAGGTCCAGGAAGTTCTGGTTTAAAGGGCGAAAGTGGAGACCCTGGTCCTCAGGTAAACGAGTCACTTCACTAAACTTGTCATTTGTTTTTTAATTTATTACAGCCACTAAATAACAGACATCTGTTTTTTTGTTAGGGCCCTAGAGGACCCCAGGGTTTGTTGGGTCCTCCAGGCAAATCAGGAAGAAGAGTGAGTATAAACAATTTGTGATTTTTGTTAAGCTTTTAATTTGTTCTATTTTTTGCTATCCCAAAATTTACACACTGCAAGCAAACACTTGTTACATAAAGTTGATAGTATTTAGCAAACACTGATGACATAGCTGTCCTCTGTAGTTTTTAGCACTTTCATTAGTCCAGAATGGTGTTTATCAATACAAGACTTCCTTTTTTGGTAATGTTTCATTCATCTTTTTTCACATATCACCTAACAGAACTATAGATGAGGACTTTGAAAGTGGCAAACTATGTCACGGTATCATTTTAAAATATTTTTTTGCTTATGCTCTTAACAGGGCCGTGCTGGTGCTGATGGTGCTAGGGGAATGCCAGGAGAGCTTGGAGCCAAGGTAAACTAATATTTCTCAACTCATATTATGTATTTGATCAAATCTAAATAACCATTATTTGTCAAATCAAATGTCCTACAATTAGCATAAATGTGTCAACTTTATTTTTGTTTCTTAACCACCTTCTTCAACACAGTAGTAGTATCTCACAAGTTTGTGTATTTGTCTCAGGGTGATCGTGGCTTTGATGGTCTTCCTGGTTTGCCTGGTGACAAAGGACACAGAGTAAGGTCAAACAATTGTCAAACATTTTTTCTTTGTTTATTGATGTGATATTACCATCAATCTTTCTTTCACGCTTTCATCTTGTCAGGGTGACCCAGGACCAATGGGACCATCAGGATCTCAAGGAGAGGATGGAGAGAGGGTACGTACAGAATAAAAAAATAATCCTAAATCATTTCAAAGATTGTTTTACCTTGTGTCACTCCATATCAATCATTCATTTATCCATGATATGCTGTTTTTGTGTGTTTATAGGGAGATGATGGAGACGTTGGACCCAGGGGTCTCCCAGGTGAACCCGTGAGTGTTTCCATGACAACCAAACAGATTTTACAACTCTCCCTATTGACTTTGTTTTTGTCATTTACATTTAGTATATAAATACGTTTCTATGTTTTACCAAAACATACTGTACTTGTTGTTTCATGGCACTTACATTTGGAGTAGGGAGTATTGTTTTACAACCTGCTGTTCACTAACATTGAATTATTCCTGATTGGTAGATCACATTTTACCGATTTGGAAATTGTTATCGCAGCAATTTGTTTTGGAACATCACATACCCATGAGTTTCTTACTTGTTTATTCATTGTTTTTTTCTGTTGTTGAATTTTGTCGTATCTTGAACACATATTTGTGTTGTTGTCCTTCTTTAGGGACCTCGTGGTTTGCTTGGGCCTAAAGGTCCTCCTGGAGTCCCTGGACCTCCTGTGAGTAAAAGCACTTCCAAACTATACTATGCTACTTTATTTTAGCAGGATTAGGTTTTCCTTCTCTGAACACCCACAGCAACACTTGAAACAACATGCTGTAAACTAATATAACAACTAAACCAGTCATCTAAAAATGAGCACAGTTTTTGTTTTGTTTTTTTAAAACAATATTTGGTGACAACAAAGGCTCAGGTAAACAAGTCTCAACTATAGGTTTGACACCCATAAATTATCTAATAGTGTTTAGTGTTTGAGTGAAGTTGTACATTTTGTTTGTGTTTTGTTTTAGTCGTGCTTTGTTATGTATCAATATAGTGTAGCAGCACCAAGAAAAGCATCTTCCTTAATTTTATTTTATTTTTTTATTAATTTTATTTATTTGTTTGTTTAAAATCTGAAACATTAGTGGGGTAGTTGTTCATATGTGCAATTAATGTTTTTAATTATTGTCTGTTTGGTGAGACTTATGCACATCTTCTCCTCTTAGGGTGTACGAGGAAATGATGGACCATATGGTCCCAAAGGAAACTTGGTCAGTAACATTTACTATTCCATCGTGAAATTAAAGTATGTAGTTTTGACTCCTCAGAACAAACAGGATCTGAACTATATATTCAGTATTTCTAGATGTTTTTTTCTTCCTCATGTGTCTTTCAATCACCACTTTACTTTTTTTCTGTGTCTTAGGGTCCCCAAGGTGAGCCAGGACCTCCTGGTCAGCAGGGAACCCCAGGAACTCAGGTGAGCCAACCTATCTGTGACACTGTATTTGTAATCTTCAGTATTAGCTAAAAACATAGGTATGTGTTGGAGGTACACAATTTAATGTGATTGCTATTTACCTATTATCATTTGATGTACCTCAGCATCATTTATTCTCATCAATATATAACCAGACATCAACACATTTTCATTAATATTTACAAGAAATTAATCTACATTCCTTCTTTAGTGCTTTTAAAACATCAGAAGTGTTTTTAATTTAAGAAGCTGCATCACTGTTGTTTTCATACTAATGATTCCACTACTTGCCTGCAAAGTAAAGCAACTCTTTTAAGACACTTCTAGTCTTTCCTCCATGAAACACTTGAGCCAACCATGCCTCATAACAATCTGTGCTTACAAACATGAAGCCAGACTTTCAGAACCAGCAGTGCCACTGATAGAGTGGAGTGCTGCAGGCTCTGGTCTCCAACTTGTTTCTGTGACTACTTCTATTGCCGGCTCAGAGGCATAAGAGTGGTGGATCAACCCCTCGTGCCTCCTCGGTCGTTTCAGTCAAAGGAAAAGGTGTCTCGGGTCATTTAAAAAGTGCCTTTTGAAAGGGCTCAGTGTCTAATTATCCCACGTCAACATTGACAATATATTACAAACAAGTTAGTTACTACTTAATTCTATGAATCACATGTAATGTAAATTTAACAAGCTGTACTCAGAATCCTCTTCCTGGGCTTTAGTTTAGTTGTATAATGCAGGTGTAGCAGTTTTGTGAAATGAAGTTTATGGTGTGAAACATATTTCTGAAAACTTCACTATTGTTCTGAGGGTGTAAACTCACCAATTAAAGATTGTATATTACAATTACATTCTGTCAGTGCATTATCTTTGCATCAGAATGCATCTTAGAATAAAAAACATCACTGTTATATACACAATTACACAAAGGTAAATAAATGTAATTAAAGTTTAGAAAATGTGACGAGTCTTTTTGCATGTTTGTTTTTGCAGGGAATGCCAGGACCTCAAGGACATACTGGACCCTCAGGAGAGAAAGTAAGAAACTATGACTTATAGATTGTTTTGTAGATTATAGATACTAGAAGAGCATTTTGATGCTGCAATACTTCAAGATAAAGTTTAATTTTGCACATGCCATGGCAGTATGTTTACAGATAAATGATCACAGCAACATGTGTTTGACTCATTTCATAAGAAACTAGACAGAAGTACTAATAGGATATCGCTGCAGCTTTTTATCCACAAAGAGTATCTATTATGGATTTTGATTTTAAAAATTTGTGAGATTCCTTTCACTTCTTCAATATGGAGAAAGTGAAATAATTATTATTGGAAATCCAACTTCTCAATTTAGTTGGAATGCATCAAAAGGCCACTGGACTACAAACAACTGCTCACAGTATCTCTCAAGAGAAGCAAACAGAATGGTGTCACATTATAAATATGAGATGTTTGAAATAAGAATTATTTTTGGAATATTCTGTATATTTCATGATACAATCAGCTCATGACCACCTTGCCTTCTTTTCTAGGGTCCCACTGGAAAGCCAGGTTTGCCAGGCATGCCTGGAGCTGATGGCCCTCCTGTAAGTTTGTCTTTATTAAACTATATGAAACATTTATAGCAGAATAAAATAGACTCCACCTGTACTGCATGGTTTTCTCGAGACTCAAGCTCATGGTTTTCTTTTCTCAGGGTCACCCAGGAAAGGAGGGGCCTTCTGGGACTAAAGGAAACCAGGTAGGTGTAACCCAATTACAGCAATATTCTTCATTTCCCCTAGAAGATAAATAAAGTAATTTTCTATTTATGTTTTTATATCTTGTGCACTTTAACCTCATCTTTCTCTCTTTGATCTTCTCCAGGGTCCCAATGGTCCTCAGGGAACTATTGGCTATCCTGGCCCTCGTGGCATCAAGGTCAGTACACTGAATTTATTATTTTTTTTAAATATATATATATATATATAAAGCAACTATTTATTTTGTCTGGAGATGAAAGTACTATACAAGTTTTTTCAGTTTTTTTTTCTTTTTTGGGGGAGATTTTATGACACGTCCATTTAGACAACAAATAAGATTTTTGTGTTTTTGCATTTTTTTATATATCAGTGTATTGATGATTTAGTTCCTTTATTGCAGGGAGCTCAAGGAATCCGTGGTCTAAAGGGCCACAAAGGAGAGAAGGTAACTTGTTCATTACAGTTTAATGCCTCTCAACATACAACAGTAATGATGACATATATTTTTGTTGACATATGATAGCAATGTGCTTACAAAGATACAAGATGTACTCATTTGTTTCTTCTTTGTTTTTATGCATAGGGAGAAGATGGTTTTCCAGGAATTAAGGGAGATTTTGGCATCAAGGGAGAAAGGGTAAATTAAATTACAGATTAGTTGGTTGTATCACACATTATGATGCATAGATTTGTGCTGCATATTCACTGAATATTATTTTTAATGACTGTGTTTTGTTTCTCACTGGTAGGGTGAAATTGGAGTACCAGGACCCAGAGGGGAGGATGGTCCAGAGGGGCCAAAGGGTCGAGTTGGACCCCCTGGTGATCTTGGCACAATTGGGCTTGCTGGGGAGAAGGTATGACCCTTTCAGAAAATAATTTTCTGCCCTCTTGAGGTTGAATGTGTGGCTTAAATAAAACAGGTGTGACATTTTTACATGATAATTAGTTCTAAATTGGCTTCTATTGTGTTTGAATGGCACATAGTCATTTTATTTTTTTATAAAAAAGATTTCTGGTGTTTTGTATATGCTAGTTGCTGCGTTATCAATGTTACTGCAAGATATAGTAACATAACTACGTCACACCTGAGAATAGAAATAGCACATTTAAACAATTAGTAACCTTGTCATAAAGTTTTTTTTGTGTGTAACAGGTCATCAAGCACAACTAATTGTGATTAATGATGTTATTGCTGTGTTTTTACAGGGTAAACTTGGTGTTCCTGGACTTCCTGGATATCCTGGAAGACAAGGACCCAAGGTAAGAGAAACATTTTTACAGCATAAATTAATGAACAAGTTACTTTTTACATGACTGCTGATACTGAGCTTTCTATTTATTTTTCAGGGATCTCTGGGATTCCCTGGATTCCCTGGTTCTAATGGAGAGAAGGGAACAAGGGTAAGTCGTTAGTTCTGTGAAAGATTTTGGTTTACTGTGGTTAAGCTAAGAATAACTACATAGATGAACAAGATTTTGCGAACTGTAGATTAAGTTACATAGAGAAGTCTAGTTTGTATTTTACTTCTGTTTGTAACTTTTTTCTTGTTTAAATCAGGGTGTTTCTGGAAAACAAGGACCAAGAGGACAAAGAGGACCAACGGTACCTTTTCTCATTCATTCAATTTGTAAAAGCCACTCTGCTCTGTCTTTTTGTTAATCAGGGTATTAAAGAGTAACTAAACAGAAGCTATAAAATTAGAAATTTCTATTCAAGCCTGTCTGACCTCTGACCTCATGTAGCATCCCTGATGGATAATGAAGCATTTAGAAATTAAACCACTGGGGGTCAGCAGAGATTAGGTTTTGTCAGCATGTATTTAAATGGTGTTGAGCTATGCTGATTATAATAATTTAATAAAATTTGATTTGTTTGTGCCCATCAGGGCCCCAGGGGTCAGAGGGGACCAAGAGGAGCAACTGGGAAATCAGGAGCAAAGGTTTGTCTAAACAAACAAGAACTTTGTCCACACAGATGCTTTTCTGTGTTGTAAACAAATTTCTTGTTACCTCTGAATTGAATTTGAATCAGATTCTCAAAGCATGAATTTTATTTTCAGTTCCTTATTTTGAAATGTGATTTACTTAAAATAATGTATATATTTATTATCTTTATTCTTGCCTTAAAATATCCTAGAACTGGACTGTAGTACAATAAAAACAGTTATTTTTGATATAAGGTATAATGATATTTGTTGTATTGTTTCCTGTTAGGGAACATCTGGAAGTGACGGCCCTCCTGGTCCTCCTGGAGAGAGAGTGAGTCCTTATTTATCACTACAGTAAACCTTCAAGCTTTTTATTAGAGTTTATATTTGTGCATAATTATAAACAACCGTAGGACTTTTAATTTCTCTCCAACTATATGTTCTTATTACATATCGTATGATGTGATCTCACCAGGGATTACCCGGACCTCAGGGAGCCAATGGTTTCCCTGGACCGAAGGGACCTCCTGTAAGAAAATCTTTTGATTTAATTTCTTATAAAATGATAATAGATGTAGTTTCAAGGCTTTTTCACTTGGCTTTTACTGGGAGAACTGTATTTCCATCATTGTCTCAGGATTTCTTTGGTTTTTAGAAGAGCTTTCTTCTAAGCAAAAGTTTATTTGGTATGTCATTAATATATATCAAAATAACTTTACAGGGACCACCAGGAAAGGATGGACTGCCTGGACATCCTGGACAGAGAGGAGAAGTTGTAAGTTGTATTTTGTTGTTTGTTTGTTCTGGTTTATGTTATAATGAGGTTGGTAAGGTCAACTTCAATTATGCAACTAAGGTAACATACTTTAAAGATCAAATCCAGTCATTTACATACAATGTTTTAGTTGTATTTAACCAGTTTGAGTGAAACTGTGATGATGGTTATAAGTTAAACTGTTTTAAAGGGATTTGTCACAAGAATTATGATGCATTTGAACAGCAGAGTGTGTTTGGTATTTTGCAGGTTATCTGTTGACTGAGTTTTTCTCTCACAGGGTTTCCAAGGTAAAATGGGTCCACCTGGACCTCCTGGAGTTGTTGGACCACAGGTGGGTTAATTCATCATGACTACCATTTTCTCATTACTGATACTTTGAGTTTAGCTTTTCACAAAATTTATATCAAAGCAACCTATCCTCTTTCAACGATTTTTCCTCTGCACCTTTAAGCCATAATCTATTTTTTTGGTATTGCACTTTATTTCTCCTGTAACATCTTTTTCTCTCCATTCCTTCACCTCTATCCTTTCAGGGTCCATCAGGAGAAACAGGTCCTATGGGTGAGCGTGGCCATCCCGGACCCCCTGGTCCACCAGGAGAGCAGGGACTTCCTGGTCCTTCAGGGAAAGAGGGCACTAAGGGAGATCCCGGACCTCCAGGAGGCCCTGGAAAAGATGGGCCCCCAGGTCTGAGAGGATTCCCTGGTGAAAGAGGACTTCCTGGAACCCCTGTGAGTATCTCTAAGAGAAATACAGCATCCAACACCAAACTTTTACCAATATGTTTGTTCTTTTATTCCTAACAAAGCCACCAATCCCAACACAATCACATTCCCAAAAGTTTAATAACATAACAAGGTGAAGGATTATTTGATCTATCAGACTCTAATTTGAATAGAGTGATGCATAAACAGGAACATTTAGATTCATTTGAAGTTATACAGAATATGAGAACTGAAGGTATGGTAGAGGTGCAGGTGAGTAGCCAAATAAAAATAAGGGCACTGATCTACATTTTTAAAGCACTGCACATACTAAATGAGATAAAGGTGTAGTTATCTCTATTGTAAAGTTTGACTTTTTCCTTTTTATTTAAAAAATTAACTGTTGTTTTGATTACAAGATTAGTTTTTAGGGCTTTTCTGCTTTTTTATGTTTTCAGTTTTACTAACAAAAACATTAAATATAGTATTAAGTTGATGTCAGAAATTGATTTGACCCTTTTAATGTTTATTTTCAGGGTGGTGGAGGACTGAAGGGAAGTGAAGGACCTGCTGGACCTCCTGGACCTGCTGTAGGTTTTGAAACCATCTTAAAAGTTTTTATTCATAACTTTTAAAACAGTAATCTCTTGCTACATTTTTGGTGAAAGTAATGTATATATGCTTATTATTAATTTTTTAATATAATTTTGTGTTTTGTGGAATATTTCAGCCAGTGATGATATTATATCATACTATTCAGCTCAAGATTTTAGGAGTCATCTAGTCAACACCTACTGTAGATTTACAGCCTTTATGCACTTTTTTAGGGTTCTCCTGGTGAGAGGGGATCTGCTGGAACTGGTGGACCTGTGGGACCTCCTGGCAGACCGGGTCCTCAGGGCCCACCTGGACCAGCTGGAGAGAAGGGAGTTCCTGTAAGTATTCTGGAAGTTATTTTGTCAAAAAATTGCAGTAATGCACTTTTGACATAATATCAAATCATATTTTTTGTATCTTGTTAAATAAAAAATAGCATCACACTTTTTTTCTCTTTTCCCTATGAAGGGTGAAAAAGGGCCCATTGGCCCAGCAGGTCGGGATGGAGTTCAGGGTCCAGTGGGTCTGCCTGGCCCTGCTGGATCACCTGGAGTACCTGGAGAGGATGGAGATAAGGTTAGTAACTCCTTATGACAGTCCTATCACTGAATTTACAATGTTAATCTCATCAGAATCATAAGCTTTAGGAAGATTGTTTCATATCTACAGCTGATATATAATTAGAATTTATTTACCAATTATTAACAGATTTATAATTAGGTAGTCTGTGCTTATTCCAAATAAAATAAGTTTATTTGCCTGCACCCTCAGGCGGGCAGCCGACCCAGGTTTTTCCCGGTCTCTGCCTGGAAGTCAAACTTTAACTTTTTTCTGGAACT
>JAOXNZ010000177.1:2623785-2636397 GCA_028566095.1 Kryptolebias brasiliensis | reverse complement strand
ACAGATTTGTCCAATAAAAATCTAATAAATCAAAATAAAACCATTTAGACTATTTGCCAAAATTTGCATGGCTATGATTTCAAAATAAATAAGTGTTTTTTTGGTTTCAGGGTGAAGTTGGAGAACATGGTCAGAAGGGCGCCAAAGGAGGAAAAGGAGAACATGTGAGTGATTTAAATTTAGCACTTTTTCTTTTGAATGGTAAGAATCCAAAAATGTTTCAAATGGGTTTTAAAAGATAATTATTTCTCATTTATATAATGTTTGTGTCGTGTTATTCAGTTTGCATGTTTGTTGTTTTCATTAATAGGGTCCTCCTGGTCCACCTGGCCCAATGGGTCCTGTTGGTCAACCTGGTCCTGCTGTGAGTAGAAAGAGTTTGCAATGCTAAGCTAGTTTTGAGTTCATAGACATGCATTCTTATCTCCAGGTGTTTATTTTTCTTCTTCTGTGTTGCAGGGAGCAGATGGGGAGCTTGGACCAAGGGGGCAGCAGGGGCCTTTTGGAGCCAAAGGTGATGAAGGATCTCGAGGATTCCCAGGCGCCCCAGGACCGATCGGACTTCAGGTAAACAGTCCAGAGGCAATTTGTCTTATATCTTTATCCCAGACATCAAACTGGTTGTTTTTTATAGTTTCAGTTACACCTTTGTGCTAAGTTCCTCAGCTAAGCTACGCAACAAAACTTTTCCAAACTTGTCCCTCTGTTCCTGCAGGGACTGCCTGGACCATCAGGTGAGAAGGGAGAGACAGGAGATGTTGGACCAATGGTGAGTTTTAAAAATGTATAATTACTGTAACAATGGATGATGCAATGTTTTTTATGACCATAAAAATATTAAATTAGATAAAAACAAAAGCCTCTTTATGTTTCCAGGGTCCTCCAGGCCCTCCAGGACCCCGCGGCCCTGCTGGACCCAACGGAGCTGACGTGAGTTTTTGAGCTTTTTAGGTTTCATTACAGAGAACTTTTGTTGCTTGTATTATGTCAAAAAAGATTAGTTGAATAGAATAGTATTTAATTAAATTTTAGCTATGGTTCATATTCTACCAAACAGAAAATCATTTTTTACTTTTTTCTTTTGCTATGAATTATTTTACTCCAGTTAATAGAATTTTAAGTTGTCAGTATCAGATTTTTTTTGTCTGATTTGTTTTGTGTGTTTTAGGGTCCGCAAGGTGGTCCTGGCGGTTTGGGTAATCCTGGACCTGTTGGGGAAAAGGTAAAACACTGGAGGGAAAATTCTGCACAAGTTTACTGATTTCCAATAAAAAAACTGATTTTAAATTATTTTGTTTGCTCCACAGGGAGATCCCGGTGAAGCTGGACCACCTGGAGTCGTAGGAGAACCTGGAAAAAAGGTGAGTACCTGAGTGTCCGACCCAAAGTCTGAGAACGTTGATGCCTTCTAAGTAAATGTTCCTTTTCTGATTGGTATTTATAATTCAATAAAAAACCTTGTCCCTTTCGGCAGGGTCCTCGTGGAGAGCGTGGAGAGAAGGGAGAGGCTGGACAACCTGGAACTGCTGGACCTGCAGGAGGGCGAGGTGGACCTGGAGATGACGGACCCAAAGGAAACCCTGTATGACACAGAATGAAACGTTAAACTGCCTTACATGAATGACTAGACATCTTCTTATCTCTGAGATTTGTTGTTGTGTCTCATTTCAGGGTCCTGTTGGTTTCCCTGGTGATCCTGGTCCCACTGGTGAGGTTGGACCCAGAGTAAGTGTCTTTTATATATATATTTAACTATTTATTTCTGTTAGACTTCAGATCTATGCTGCATCTAGTTTTACAGATGCCAGCACTTCAGCTCAGGTTAGCTCCTGTGCCAATCATCTTTTCTTAAACCTTTTGTTAAACTCATCAAAAAGAAAAAAAGAAAACTAATTAAAATCGACTGCTTTTAGGGTCAAGATGGCGCCAAGGGAGAGAGAGGAGAGGATGGTGAACCAGGGGAGTCTGTAAGTAAAATGATACAACAGATTTTGTAACACAGCATTTAAATATGTTTTAGTCTCATAATGTTTATCACTCTGCAGGGTTCCCCAGGGCCTCCTGGCGAGAACGGCCCACCTGGCCCACCAGGAAAGCGGGTAAGCTCACCGTGAAACGCTGATAACCCAATCCTGCCATGGAGTTCTTCTGTTGTAAATGTGTTTCACCATCATGCATTTATTCTGCTGTTTGTTGCAGTAAATTAACAATCAGTGCTTGATAAAGAGTTTAAATATATAATTTATTTATGTTCAATATTTAATACTTCTAACATATTTTCATGTTGGTTTTTTTTGCCAGGGCCCTGCTGGAACAAGAGGACCAGAGGGACGCCAAGGAGAGAAGGGAACCAAAGTGAGTCCAGATCTTTTAGTGCATTTTTCAGATTTCTTTATGCTTTATATTAATCGTTAAAGGTATATATTCATGTTAAACAATACAAAAAATGGTCCTAAAATGAACTTCTGAACTTTGAGATTGTGTGGATGATCATTACTTTCTAAGCCCTGATTACCTTTTTTTTAATTTAAGAAACGCTGTGAATTCTGAAATCTAATAAGTCTTCTGATCCTTATTACTAGGTTGAAACATTATAAACTCTCATCAATAAATTGTTTTTACTTCTACCAAATCAAAGCTGTAATCATACAAGTACATGCCAGCCCCATAGCAGGTCAGTGATAGAGATGGTATCGTTTATAAAAAGCTGCTGATCTACCAAATTTATGGTAACTGGCATGAATCAAATTAAAGGTTATTTCTGTTTGTCATAGTGGTTATTAACCAGCTACCCAAACTTCAGAATAACTCGTTTAGAGAGCTTCAAAAATAAAAAAGTAAAATATATTTTTGAATTTTTTTCAGTAAGTCTAACAAAGAAGTTTCTCAAACGTTTTTAATAATTTTATTGTTAATCTGAAAATTTATTTCACTTCCTCTGATGACAGTAATCTCCTCTCATTATATCTCCATTTTCTAAGTAACTGCTACCCAACTTTTACATTTATGCAAAGTAATAAATGTAATAAATGACACTGATAATCATCCTTCGCAGGGAGATCCAGGTGCAGTTGGACCCCCAGGAAAGACCGGCCCTGTTGGTCCACAGGGTCAACCAGGAAAACCAGGAACAGAAGGTCTCAGAGGACTCCCTGGATCAGTGGTAAGTTATTTTTGTACTGGTAAATCCAGAAACTACATCTTAGAAACAGGTGTGTAGGAGGCCACCTGCTGAATGTGCTTCACTGTGTTTCAGGGTGAGCAGGGAGCTCCAGGACCAGCTGGACAGAAAGGACCACCTGGACCTATTGTAAGACACTTATACTTTTTAGTTTATTTTCTTTAACCCTGAACCTTGATCTACAGTTTGATTATAGAAGTAAATTAATTTCTTCTCCAGTCATCCATTTTTGTATGTCGTCTTCCATTTCTCACATTTCTTTCATCTCCACCACCTCCTAACTTTCATCCGTCCAGGGACCTCCTGGTTTGCCTGGCCTGCGTGGAGATCCTGGTGCAAAGGGTGAGAAGGGACACCAAGGCCTTATTGGTCTGATTGGACCTCCAGGAGAGCAGGGAGATAAGGGAGACCGAGGTCTGCATGGGCCTCAGGGATCTACCGGACCCAAGGGAGAGCCTGTAAGTTTAAGTTCATCATTATTCCTGTTTATTTTGACACTTTATGAAACTTATTTTCATATTAGATGTGTTTTGTGTTTTATTTCAGGGAATGCTTGGAGGTACTGGACCCATCGGCCCTGCTGGTCCTCCTGGTCTTCCTGTGAGTTCTTCTACTGTCTTATCCCAGGAATATATCATCTTTTTTTATATGCCCACCTGATTCAGAGTAATTGTAATTATTGGAATTAAAGTCTCGTGTCTTTTGTTAAGGGTCCTCAAGGTATCAAAGGAGCAAAGGGTGCAACTGTGAGTAAACAAAACTTTTAAAATGGTTTGCCATGAAGTGAGGGCAGAGTTTTTTAAATAAATATGCAAATATAGGAATTATTTTTATTCTAAAATCTTTCCTTTTCTGTTTTTAGGGAGGAGCTGGTCCAAAGGGAGAAAAAGGTACACAAGGACCTGCTGGACCTCCTGTAAGAGCATCACCTTTCCTCGAAATACAAAAAAAAAAGTGTAAATTAAAATGTAAATTTCTCTTATTTACTCATTGCATTAAAATGTTAACTTTTATCCTAGGGCCCACCAGGTGAGGTCATTCAGCCTCTGCCCATCCAGAGGAGTCCCAAGTCCAAACGCTCCATCGATGCCAGCCAGATCCTGCCCGAGTTTGACCCCGACATGCCTGCATCTGACACCGCTGGCACTGAGTTCCTGAAGGGCAGCGAAGGCATGGAGGAGATCTTTGGCTCTCTCAATTCACTTCGACAGGAGATCGAGACCATACGTTTCCCTCTGGGCACCCAGGACAGCCCTGCTCGCACCTGCCAAGACCTGTACCTCAGCCAGCCGGACCTTAAAGATGGTACAGAACATGATCCAATCATTTACCAGCCATTCCATCATCCATCAGGCTTTGGATATGTTTGATGTGAATACCACTGAACAATTCTTCTCTCTACAAAATTTTCAATTAACTAATTAATCAAGGGAAATTAAACCTAAATTACATTATTTATTATTGCTATATTACCTAAGAACATCAAATTAAAACAAACGGAAATCTGAAAATAGCAACACAATACTCTAGTATTACATGTTAGTTTTACATGTTTTTCCCACCTTTCTTTTCCGTCTGCAGGAGAGTACTGGATTGACCCAAACCAGGGCTGCTCCAGAGACTCCTTCAAGGTCCTCTGTAATTTCACTAAAGGAGAGACGTGCCTGTACCCCAGAACAGGCATCGACACGGTCAGTCAAATGAACCAAATGCACCTAAAAATCTTCTAAAATTACTAACAACTGAGATTGTTAAACAAAAAACGTCCTGTTCTGCAGAGCTATTGTTTTGTTTTTTTGTTACATTTAAAATTAAACATGATTTTTACAAAGAAAAATGCAGCCCGGGTTGGTCTAGAATTGCTGTTTTTCTGAAACGAATTGTATTTTTTTTTTACCCTAAATTATGTTTTGTTTGGACCTTCTGATGACAGGTAAAAATGAGCTCCTGGGACAACGAGGCTCCAGGATCGTGGTACAGTCAGTTTGCCACTGGTAGTAAGGTTAGTAACCATCCATATGAAGACAGTTTAAGTCCAAACTTTTCTTAATTACCTCTCATTTTTGTTACTTTCTCTTCTCATCCTCTCAGTTCTCCTACGTGGACTCTAACGGTGAGCCCGTGGGTGTGGTCCAGTTGGGTTTCCTGCGCCTCCTGAGCGTCCAGGCCCGTCAGAACCTCACCTACCACTGCCACCGCTCAGTGGCCTGGGCTGACCGAAGTGCAAAGAACCACAAGAGGGCGCTGCACTTCAGAGGAGCCAATGACGAAGAGCTGAGCTACGAGACCAACCCTTACATCAAAGCCTTGATTGACGGCTGCTCTGTGAGTTCACAATTGATTTTACAATCCTCCATGTGAGTTCAACTGGACAACTGTCCCTGACGTGTTTCTGTCTCTTTCTACAGTATCGTAAAGGCTTTGACAGGACAGTCCTGGAGATCAACTCACCACAAGTGGAGCATCTTCCTCTGCTGGACATCAAGGTGTCAGACTTTGGGGAGAGCAACCAGCAGTTTGGGTTTGAAGTGGGACCTGTCTGTTTCCAAGGCTAAAAAAACACACACCATTCAGAGAACAACATGCAAACACACACACATACGATAGACCATCAGGCTCAGTAATTTGTACATTACCTTGTAAATGATAAACACACACACACATACCAACACAGACACACTTACAGAGTTAATTTTGTGAGACAAACACATACGTGCCTCGGGAAAGCAACATCCTCCCAGCAACTTATGGACTTAAAGGTCAAGAGGAGAAAATTTTAAAAACTTGTGAAGAGGAGAACATCGACTGGGAGCACAACAGTGAGGAAGGAGGAAATAAAGACCGAAGAGAACTTTTTTTGTAATAAACGATCATTTCAGGAGCAGGGAACGAGGCCTGAGTTTAAAAAGAGCCAGCAACATGAGGCCTGAAGCCCCTCGTCTCCGACGCCATCTCACTCCCCTCTCCTCTCCGCTGACACCTTTTCCCACTCGTACTTCCTGCTCCACCTCCCCCTCTTTTTGAAAAAAGGGTCACATTCTGACATTTTTTTAAATCCTGGTTAAACCTGCAAACAACATGATTAACAATCAGTTTTATAAATGTGGCAGAATGAAGTTTTCTCCTATTTTAATAACAGTAAAATTACTTATTTTGGTTCACAGCTTTAATGTCTGTTGAATGTTTTTTTACTTGATTTGATTTGATACGCTTTGAGACAACTTTTTACTCATTTTTCAATAACCAAATTTGAATGATATAAACACCCACTGACCTGTTAGTCATGTTGCTTACAGAGTAACGCTCACCTCACGTCCTGTCACACCAAAAGGAACCAAAAAGTCACGCCACCAGTTTCTATCAGAACCCAAACAGGGAACGGACCACCTGGTACCAGCAGGATCTCTCTTATCTCATTCATCTTTACTGTTTTCATCCTGCATTTTCACTTCAGTGAACTTCTTTTTTCTTTAAAGTTTTAGTTTTACTGTCTAAAAATGTGATTCAGAGCTCAAACTGATGATTAAAACATATGTGGTGCTTTTTAAACAATTTTTCCTAAACTCTCAAAGCAGCAGAAACCTTGGGATTGTTCATTTGTTAGAGTTGGACAAACATCAGGAGAGAAAATCAAATTAAAGCCATTATTAGTTGTGCTAAAAATCACTCCTTCACCTGTTGACTTAAATTAGATACCCACCAGACACCACTGCAGTATTTACTGAAACTTTTTTCTGGGTACTTTAAAACTCTTTATTCTGCAGCAGTGAATAAAATGCACACTTTACTGAATGAAACTGTGTGGCAAGGTGCTAATTATACAAAACTCCAACATTTCTTTAGTCTCTTTACAGTTTCACAAAGCTTTTCTTTAGGGAAATGTGCATTACAATACATTTGTACAGAAATAGTGATATTCTATTGTATTTATTTAAAACAAACAGGGTGCTTTGAGATTAAAATAAGAACTTACATTTATTTCTAGCCGATGTGGCGTGTTTCAGTGGTATTTATTTGATGCGGCTCAACTGAAGCGATTGATTTAAATGTTATAAAGTCGCAGTCGGCTCGAGCTGCGGCGCTTCTGTTCTCACCCTGACCAAACGCCTTTCGTACAACCAAAGAATCTGTGGCCGTGTCTTATTGAAATATCCCTTTTGTAGTGTTTTCATCAACTGTACTGTGCTGTTTAATTTTGCTTCCACTGTAATGATTAAATGGTGACTCTCCAGTTCCGTCACATTTCTGTTTTCTTGCAGTTTGACTCTACGTGTTTTGGTGTCCGGTTGTTGATTTACAGAGACCGAGGTTCGAAACTTATTAAACTAAATCTTTAATTATTTTAAATTTCAGAGACCACTTCGGGGGAGAGAGAGGATGTTAGTTGGAGGGGATAAACATTTGTCAGCCCAGACGGAGTGAAAACTGATTCCTAAAATTATGAGGTGATTTTCTACCAGAGTTCTGGTTTTGTTTATTTGTTTTCCTTTTAATTTAGTGATAAACCGGGGAGGGATAGTTAAAACCTAAAAGGACAAAAGAACTTTCCTTCTTCAGAGAGAATGACCTCAACTATTTGTTTTATTGTGTTGAAGACATTTCAACATAAAGAAAATGGTGCTGAAAAGAGAAATAAGTATTATTTTATAATGTCTGTAAGTAATTTTTTTAAATTCTTGTTTCTGTAATATATAATCTTTTTAAAAAGAGCTGATTGACTCTTGTTTTTCTTACATTTGCGTCTCATTGTGGTATCTGTCTTTAATGACCACAATGTGTTGCTGTTTTTACATGAAATCAATGGGAAGAAAGAAAACTTTCGTTTAGTTGCAAACAAGTCTTCCTGCTTTAAGTAAAACAGGGATTTTGTAAAATATATTTCAATCAATGGCTTTCTATGGAGTTTGTGAAAAAGTATATTTAAATATCTTGATGAACGTGTTAAACCTGATCTTCTTCAGGGTCGTCTGCTGCCGTGTAAAATAAGATATTTTAAATGTAGATTTAATTTAGTTTAATAATGTATTTGTGAAGTAATTAAACTTTTTGGTCAGCTTTATGTTGCTTCTGCAGCTCAAACCTAAAGTTAAAACTGGAAGCAGAATTTACATTAGTGGTTAAAGTTAAATGTCTTTGTGACACAAAAAAAAGTCGTTTTAGTAGTTTTGCTTTGTATTGATTTTTATGTTTTATGTTTCTCTTGGCTCAGCGTGGCTCATGACCTTTAAAACGCGGTGAAACGGCGCCATCTTGTCCTGCTTCTCTCAGTTTCTCAGTTGCTGCTGAATAAAAACCAAACCAGAAGCAGAAATGTTATTAGAACACGGAAACAACTTTCTGTGAATCGTTAAGATGCACAGAAACATTATGAACACAAAAGCAAACTCTTTAAATATCATTAAAAATGAAAATTCTGCAGCAGCTGTGAAAAACAGAAAATGAGCACAGCTGAGTCACTTCCAGCTCAGAGTAACACATTAATCTGCTTTTTAACCTTTGACATAATGAAACCCTCACCCTACAACATCAGCTAACCTTTAACTTGCTGTATAAACACTTCTGTAATGAGTTAAAGAAACACATTAAATATTAAAATCTTTTTACAGACATGGAGAGGAGGTTAGTTTAATGTGTTTAATCTGAAGAGATCACAGCTTCAAACCTTTACTGGTTGTTTAAAAATCAGCTTCTGGATGAATCAAACTGTAAAGAGATAAATAATATTAAAATTAAAACTGCTTCGACATCAATCTGAAAAATCTTTACTGGCTTAAAAAGGCAGATTTGAATCTCAGCTGCTTCTAATTTATGTAAAGAGGAAGAAAAAGGTTTACTTACCATGAAGTGATGGGAAATAAAGCCATACTTTATAAACATAAAAACAATATAACCTTTATATTCAAGTGTTTATTAATACAAACAGAATCTTCAGTGTGTGCAACACAAATAGATTTACAAGAAATTATTTAACAAACTCATAATTAAATAGCTACTAGGGATAAATTGCAGTAATTTGTTGCGATATTTGAGGAAAATCGCTTCCTGCTGAGGTTCATCGGGTTTAACCCATGAAGAGTCCACCTGACAAAGTAAGACAAGTTTACTTGTTAATGAAAAGATGCTGCATATTTATAGCTAACTTACAGTAAGTTATGTTTTCTGCAGACAGTGAATCTACCTGTCACTTCGATGCTGGCTCCTGTGATGTAACGAGAATCATCTGAAGCTAAAAAGGCACAAACATCGGCCACCTCTGAGCGACAAACAGAAACAGATTATTTCACTCCATACAATGACTCTGATTACATCATTTTAAAGTGTTATTATTATTATTAGAAATCTGGTAGTTTTAATAAACTCTGACATCCTGAGTAAAGACGTGAAACGTCTGAACGGACCTGCAGGTTCACCCATTCTTCCCAGAGGCACCAGGGGCAAAACCTGAAACACAAAACACAACGAGACGTATTTTATGATGACCGAACTGCTGTTTGATAAACAGGAGCACAGAGAAATGTGAAGCTCGTGAGTCAGTGATTACGTTAATAAAATATTTTATTAAACTTTAAATAATCTACATGAAACTTTATGTGATCGTGAAGCTCATTTTATTTTCACCCTGACAGATGAAAAGTTAATAACCTTGATGATAACTTTCTCTGGTACTTTATCCGTCATCGGAGTCGATATGAATCCAGGCAGCACGCAGTTACAACGAATCCCAAACCTGAGCAGAGAAAAATAATAATTAAATTAAACTTTTCAGCTCTCTGTGTGTCTGGATTTGTTCCTGCTGCATCGTTCTTTCTCACCTGCTGAGCTCTTTAGCAGCCGTCCTGGTTAAACTTTCAACTCCAGCTTTAGAAGCGCTGTAGTTCACCTGTCCGAGGTTTCCCACCTGCAAACATCATCCACACAAACAGAGGAACAAATAACATCAAAAGGTTAAAAAAGCATTTAACTGACTCGGTTATTTGTAGTGATAGTAACTGATTGTTCTGAGATTAAACCTTCAGTTTAAATCCAAAGAGTGTGACATAAAGACACAAGTCTCGTCACACCTGTAGCTTTCTCACCTTTCCTAAGATGCTGCCCACAGTAATGATGGATCCTTTGGGAGCTCCACAGGCAACCAGAGCCTGAGCGACAGCCTGAGTCACCAAGAATGAACCCTGAGGAAAAACATGAAGAAATATTTCTATTTATTCTGATCATTCACTCAATTTTAGAGCAGAACTCTCAGAATGCAGCAGGAATGTTTTATCTCTAAACTCATGTAACATTTAATTTAATAAACTGGAAAAACCTTGTTTACTTTGTGTTATTTATGGAAAACAATATTTGCTCTTTTTTTGTAAAACACTGAACTTTTATTATGAACTGTGTCTTGAGCTCATTTAGGCGTAGTTTAGTGAGGGAAAGGACAGATCGGCTACCTTCAGGTTGACCTGGATGACTCGGTCAAACTTCTCCTCCTCCATGTTGAGCAGGAAGTCGTCCTGAGTGATGCCTGCTGCGGTCACGCACACCGAGGGAGGCTGGAAGTACTGAGTCTGCAGAGGGAGACACGGGTGTTTAAAGAAAAGAGAAGAAATGTGAAACACTCCCAGCTGGGTTCCAGCTGTTTTTCACACCTGTATACTCGTCACCAGCTTCTTTACGCTCTCCTTTGACGACACGTCCACCACAGCCGCCATGTGAACCTGCCCTCTTACGTTATTCTGCAGGCTTCCCACCGTCTCATTAGCTAATTCCTCGCTGATGTCAGCAGCCACCACTGAAGCTCCTTCAGAGGCCAAACGCTGGCACACCGCCCGCCCGATCCCACTGCCTCCACCTGGGAAGAGTGAGGGCAAACAG
Source organism: Kryptolebias brasiliensis (assembly GCA_028566095.1). NCBI lineage: Eukaryota > Metazoa > Chordata > Actinopteri > Cyprinodontiformes > Rivulidae > Kryptolebias > Kryptolebias brasiliensis. The sequence goes on along the minus strand of JAOXNZ010000177.1, from coordinate 2,625,356 downwards.
GACACAAATCAGAGGAGGAATAATGGCCAAAATACTGCTGCTCCAAGTCTGAACTCAGAGAAAACAGTGTGTTCATTTTTTTTATATATATATATTCATTATTTAATAATATTTGACCCAAAGAAAAAAAAATTCAAGGACAAGAGCCAAACTGGAACTACAGATATATTTTTAGAACCAAAAAGTAGAACCAACTTAAAACAGGTGTACAAAAGTCTTTGTAAGAAGTGAGCTTAGGTTTAAAACCTACTGGACAGTCAGAACAGGGATGGTCAAAGAAACACATTTGAATAACTGGCGTAAAAGCTAATATGCGTGTTTAATTAAATTAAATAGTTTGAAATATTGTAAACTATCAGGATTAATAACCACTAATCATGGACAATTTTTAATCTTCCAAAGCAGAGGGTAAATTTCATGTTGTGATTGTTCCAACTTCACCAAAGTTTTTGTGAACCAGGTGGATTCTAAGGTTCACGTTTGTTTTACAGAACAAACTTTAGTTTAAATTAACACAACGTTAAAAACAATGAGCTATAACTAGAAACACAGCATATATTTAGCTATCAAAAGTAAAAGATGAACGATGAAATAAAAACTAACCAGTAACGAGGGTCAACCTCGATATGAGTCTCGTGGTGGCCGCCATGACGGTTTTCTGTGTTGTTGCGGTTTCCGGTTTGTCCGCTAGAGGGCGACATGCTTCACTTCAATGTTTTACTTTATACCTTTTTATTTTAGAGTTAACACATAACTGTTCTCGTGAATTCACACTAAAACGGTGGCGGCATTAAAAGCGTTTAAAACTAAAACAACGTTTAGATTTAGGCTGAAAATCAACCTATTTGTTACGTCTTTCGCTAAGTCTATAATCTTCTACAATTACCAAAATTAAAAATAATCTAAAATCAGTTTACTACTCTACATGCATAAATGTAATCTAAAGGTTGGTCTACTAGTGTTAAACTAAATTAAGTTTAAAAACTCGCTCATGACATATTTTATTTTGAAATTGCGTATCGGAAGTAGAACTACAAGTGTTTTGGTCTAACTTGACGCAGTGGTGCAATTACTCACTGTGACCACAAGAGGGCGAAAGAACGCCCGTGTGCCTTTTTTTTCACGGTGTCCGTGAGGGTTCTGTCGAAATAAATAATATTCTGTTCCCGCAAAACTATTTGGGTTACTTCGGGTTCTGAAGTACTAGAACCTAGAACATGAAGAGCTAAAGATCCAATGCGCTGCTTTCAATTTAGGTAATTTGTTTAAATGTGTGAATTAGCAGCTAGTTCAGCTAAACATCTTTCCATTGATCGCCTTGACAAGCATCCAGGACCCCCCGAGATTTTTTTTTAGTGTGTCTCACTAATGTGAGATCCGTGCCTTTTGCCAAGAACCGATTGAACGTTTTTATATTTATTTTTAAAAAAAAAGTTTATAATTGGCTCCTTAATGTGTCTGAGCTGACAGAACAGCTGCAATTTTACTCTGTGACCACAAATCCAAAAAAGGTTAAAAACAAAAGCAACTGGACTTCAATTTGTAGTTTGAAGACGTTTCGCTTCTCATCC
>JAOXNZ010000177.1:2610038-2622774 GCA_028566095.1 Kryptolebias brasiliensis | reverse complement strand
AGGGCAGTAACACAGTTGATTCTGAAGACGGAACCATTTAAATAAATGAATTTGTTTTATTTTGTTTAAAATGTTTTTCTGTGCAACCTTAATATGTATAAGATCACAGTTATCATGAGAGTTTTAGCAATTTAAAGTCCAAATTAAATTTTTATTTTGTACCATGTGTTATTATTCATTCATATTTACCTTAAAACCAGAACTAATATCACAAAGAACTGCCAAAAATAAATGAAAACAATTCTAAAAGACTAAAATGTTTTTATATTAGAGGTTAAGGATTAAATTAATTTTAAAAAATTTATTCAGAACCATCTGTGACGTCTGTGTTTATATTTAAGTCATTTAAGATGTTTTCTTCAGAACAAATTTATGCCGTTTAAACATTTGAAACAATGATTTATATTTGAATATACATCACTGATTAGAAAAGTCAGAGAAAAGATGAACGTCACTTTATTCCTGTACAGATGTTCAGATGATACAGAGGCATTAAGAATACAACCAACATCTGGAGCTTTGGAAATCAAAAAAATTATAAATTTTATAATCTCAACAAGCTCAGTTTGAGATTATAAATATGTACTTCTACAACAGTGTAATTTTATAACTTAATAAAATCCTTAAATCTCCCCAAATATCTCAGGCACAAAACACAGAACAGAATGTAAAAATAGAAATGTACTCTAAAATCAAACTTTAGTAGTAACACCAAAATAAGCAGTGCATTTTTTTAAAACAATCTGTTTGGAGAAAAAACTCAGACCTGTTTTATGCTTTAAAGTGACTCAAATTTCCACGAGCATGTGACTTTCTTCTGCTGGTAATCTTGTAAATTACACAAAAAGCAAATTGAATAAAAACATAAGTTCAAACTTTCAGTCGCCAGATTTCAAAGGCCTTTTTTAAGACAATAGTGGGTTTTTTTTAACAAAAACTACAAAATTCAAAACTGTTCCTACTTGAACAAACTCCTGAATTTAAAAACAAAAAACTGAAACATTTTCAGATTAAATAAACCAGAAGAAACGGTGTTATTTGAACACAGTGAGTGGACAAGACACGTCCTCACAATTTATTAGCAGACTGATCACAAAGAATAAAAAAACATGGTTTACAGAGAACCTGTAAAGAATGGAAAAAACAAAACACTGCAAACATGAGAACAGAAATATTTACGCAGAAACTGTAACTGACATTTCTGTACAGCGGCGACTAACAGGAGGACACGAAGACGCAGTGAAGTCACATGAACTCGTCAGCTCCTCTGTATTGCATGCATTGTTTTCTACTCAAGGTGCTTCTGCGTGCAGAGCGGTTTGCAGCGTCTGCGTCAAAACTATGAGGAACTTCACAAGGATGCACTTGTGGTGCCAAATCTCACATGCAGACAAACACGACACATTCATACAAACACACTCATTTCCCCTCTTCATCACTCAAAAAAAAACTAAACACTCAAATCTGTCCACACCAGTTCAATCTTTCCCATAATGAGGGAATAAATTAGCTCCATAAAAGGCTTCTTTATAAAAGAAAAATAGATATTTTTACAACTGTACATCTCATAAAGACAGGGAGCATGGTAAGAAGGGAAAATATCCAGAAGTTACACAGATTCTGGCTCTAGCACCCTTATCCCTTCAACAAATGCGTCAATCTTTATCAGCAGGAGATGAAGGTTCTCCTCACTCCGCCTGAGAACAGCAGAACGTTACAATCATCTCTTCTCACATCCAGGACTGCAGGGACAAGCTGAGCAGGAGAGCCCCGTCTCTCTGATCCTCCACTTCGGTTCAGTCTCCAGAGGAACACCCCGGCTTCTTCGTTTCACACACTCATAAGGAAATAGTCTGAGCGGCTCGGATTCAGCCCGAGTCCGAGTCGCTTGTATCTGAGGACGACGACGAAGAGGACGATGAAGAGGAGTCTGAGGAGGAGCTGGTGGCGCTGAGTCGTGACGGCTGGGTGTGGGCCTCCGATGCAGGTTTTTCAGCTGCAGAAAACAAAACTGTCATGAGGAGCAGATCCAGCATCTCCGACTTACAGAAAGTCCTCTTAAACAAAGACTTACGTTTGGTCTTTGGAGGCTTTTTCCCAGAGTTCAACTGACCGCTGACATCCATCAGACGCCTCTCCAGCTCCATCTGTTTCTCCAGAGCGAGCTCTTCTCGAGTCTTGCCAGCAATGTTGCCTTTACTTGCTGTATACAAATAGGAAGGTACAAAACAAAAAGTCAAAATGGTGAAATTTAAAAACAATTCTAAATAAAATCATTCACGCTCTCCACGCTCTACTAACCGTAAGGCTTTCGAGGTTTCTTCCTGAGGCACGTCATGACGTAACGTTCCAGCTCCCTCAACGTTGACGGTTTCAGCGTCTCAAAGTCGATCTCGATTTCCTCAGGGTTGGTGTCTCGCAGCGACGGCTCTCGGGACTGAATGATGTAAACGACTCGACCCAGCTTCTCACCAGGTAACTTGTTGATGTCCAGGCTGAGCTGACGCTTCTCGTCGTACGACATGGGAGCCGTGTCCTCCTCTTCATCAGAGTCAAAATGACTCACTAAGGGATCGTGCATCGGCTGGGACACGTTAAACATCACGCTGCTCTTTTTAGATCTGAGATGACAGGAAGAGATTGAGGATTGTTAAAAACAATGACAAAGAATTCAGTTCGAACTTTGTCCAGTAGATGGCAGTACTCACTTGGTCTTGTTGTTTTTCTTGCTCTGAGTCTTCTTTATTGGTATGATAGGACTAACTATTCCTTTGTTGCTCTTTGATTTTGAACTTTTGGATACTTTGGGGGCTTTGGGTGGTCTTACAGGTACAATTTCTTCCTCTATCCTCCGATGCTTCTCAACCTTTTTCTTCTTTTTTTTGTCTTTCTTCTCTTTCTTTTTCTTGGGTTTGACTATGGGACCTTGGGACAGAGCAGTGAGCTGCTCATGTACAGCTTTTAGCTGAAAGGAAACAGAAAACAAAAAATAAATTAACACCAGCGCCTTAACTTTCTGTTAAAGCGATATTTCTTTTAGCTCCCTGATCTGATGTGAGGTCAGACCCCGAAGAACAAACCTGCTCCTGCAGCTCGGCCAGCCGGTTCGCTCTTTCCTCCTCAGAGTCAGAACTCTGGCTGCTCTCGCTCTCCTCGCTCTCGCTGCTGAGCTCACTCTCAGAAGAGGACGACGATGAAGAGGAAGAGGAGGATGAGGAGCTGGGTGGGGCTGGAGGCTCATCTGGCATCTTAGCAAAGCAGAACTCGAACACGTCCTAGAAAGGGAAACAACATGAGTCAACAGGTTTACAAAAAATGGTGACAGTTTGAAGCAGGAGACTTAATTCACAGAACTGTTAAACTGAATCAATAAAATCTGTGAATTAAGCTCATTACCTGGAGTTTTCTGGCCATGGCGACGACATCGTGATCTGGAGGATTGTACTTGTAGCAGTTGGAGAACATCAGTCTAACATCAGCTGAGAACTGCTGGGCATCACGGTACTCTCTGCTGTCCATCTTCCTCTGAAAAGTAAAAATAAAACAGAAAATTTGATTTTCTGGTCTCTGAATCAAGAGTAGAGTCTGTTCTTGCTGACAGTTGTGTCCTCTGTACCTTGATGGTGCCGAGGTCCATGGGCTGTTTAATGATGTCGTGGTAATCATGAAGGCCGAGCGATGTGGCGTCAACAGGTTTATAGAACGGCCAGGCGTACGCGACGTGCTTCTTTGACAGCAGCTCCTTCAGGACGCCGTTGCAGTAGCGCAGCTGTGGACCAAGTTTGCCACGACGCACCGGCGTTGGCAGAATAGAATCTGGCAAGTCTTTCTTTGGAGGTTTGATGGGTCGTCCACTCACTCCTCTCCTGCTCCCTGCTGTCGATTTGGTGCCCATCATCATTGTTCCACGACCAATATCTATCCCCAGCCCCTGACTGAGACTGAGACCCTGATTCATTCCCAGAGCAGAGTTGTGGTCCATCCCCAGAGAGGTGAGGGTCAGGGGGGAGTCGTGCCCACCTCCCATTCCCAGGCCTATTCCACTGACACCCATGGTGCTCATGATGGGCATCGCCACAGTGGTTGGAGTAGTGGTGTCTGCTTTCCTCTTCACACCTTTTTTCTGTGATTGAAGACGAGGAGTGTCATTCAAAGTGTTTCAATGAAATAAACATACAACAAACAGTAAACTCAAACTTACTTTTACCTTTGCTGTAGGCTGTGTGGGGGGCATGGCTGTGATGGCAGGGATGCTTTGCTCAGTAGGAAACGTAGGGGTAATGCTCTTGGCTAAAATAGTCTGTGGGGGGGTGGAGAGAATGGAGTCGGGTGTTTCTGGGGTGGGAGGAGAGTACACCGACTGGGAGACAGCTGGAACCTGATGGGCCGTTGTTACTCCTCCTGAGACTGCAAAAAAGGAAAAGTTGTATAATACGCCATTGTGTTAAACTATTTATGTGAATGTTTACGCAACTTAACACTCTGGTGCTCACCTGCATTAATTCTGCCCTTTTTGCTAGATTTTGATGATTTACTGCGTGGCGGTGGAGGAGCCAGTTCTAACTCATCTTGGGGCATCTGAGCCACTTTCTGCAGGAAAGCTTTCTCCAGAGACTGAGCCATCAGAACTATGTCATCTGTTGGCTGCAAAGTAAATTTGGACAAAATGTTTACAACAAAGAAAACTATAGGTTGAATTAAGCTGACCTGTAACAGCGGACACTAACATGCATGTCTTCCTTACCTTGTTGTAAATGTAGCAGTTTGTAAACATGGTGTTGAAGTCCTGCATGCACTCACTGGCACTGCGGTAATAGTCATTTTCTAATCTCTTCTTAATGGTGCCCATGTCCATGGGAGTCTTTATGATCTTATGATAGTCCTGGGGAGCAAGAGAGGTTTTTAAAACAATACACACAAATATCAGAGTAAAGAGTTGTCTTTAAAAGACCTGCTGTATTTAAAGAACAAAAACAAATTTGTACTCACAGGCAGGTTGAGCTTGACAGCATCTACAGGTTCATGGAAAGGCCAGGCGAAGTGGTGCCTCCACAGAGACTTGAGCACAACTTTCAGCAGGAACTGAAGCTGGTTGGTCATCCTGCCCTGTCGATTGGGGTCCTTCACTGGGGGCTGCGGGGGTCCTGAAGGGAGTAGATGATTGATAGGAGGCATCCCAGGACTCTCAAAGCCCTCATAAAGCAGTGAGGGTTTTCTGATGCGCTTTCCAGCTGTGCCAGAGTTCTGGTCCATTGTGAATCCAGTAAAGCCAGCATCAAGCCCAGAATAAGAGCTGCAGAGAACAGAGTCATGGAGCCAATAAGCTCTGCTTTTTTCATCCTTTAACAATACAATTAAATAACAGAACTATATTAAGTTCATAAATTAGCAATAGAAATACTAAATTCAATTTAATAGTTTTTACAAAACTATTCTTAATCTTCTATGAACCTTAAACTCTTGTATGAAAAACACTATTCGTAGTACTTATAGTGCTATAACCTTACTGTCAAACACTAAATATACACATTTAAATCAGTCATTGATGCCCAGTTTCAGAGCAAAACCTCTTCAAAAAAGGTTGCAAGTCTTCAGTTAGTCTGAAAACATACATCAGTCTGACATGGGGAATGGTGACGCTAAATCAGCAATATCTGATTTGGTCAAAAACTCAAGCACCACTTCCTGTTCTCTACTTTTTTATCCCAGCCTATCACATCAACTCAAACCCCACCCGCTTCTGAGTAGAAAAATAACTAACTGTGGACAGGGTTTACTACTGTAGCCTTACAGGAATGACTGTACTGCTTTCCACCTGACAGAACAAGAATATTCACTCGGAATAATTTAACTTCTAGCCTTGAAGGGAATATGAATGAATAGGACTTAATTAGCAGATTTGTTTTTCCCACAGGTTCGGGGCAACAAAACTCCCAACCTCCACAAGGAATTGGGGATGATATCTAACAGGTATGGTATTTAACGCATCACAATTTGACACAGGGTCTTTTATTACTGATTGCTTAGTATAAACTAGAAATACTTGAAAACAATTTTAACGTAATTTCTTACATCGTTTTTCTAATAAAACTCCTTAAATTGACATTACAGGAATCAGGCGTCTTCAGTCAAACTTGGCATCTCCATCAAGCCGGGTCATCTGTTGGAGAACAGCTCTTCAGGTTCGTGATCTCATCTAGTATTTACTGCATATCTTCATTACCTGCCGTGCTCTTTTGTACACATTTAAACATTTTTTAAATGCCTCAAATAGTAACTAATGAGTCAATGACAGGTTGTTGAAAAAAGCCTTATAGACCAAAAAAAAAAATCATGTTTACTTTTAGGGCCATCTGTCTTAAATGATACAACTTCTGGAAACTCATTTGACAGTAAGTGTACTTTATTTACAAAAAATCAAAGTAATCATTTACACAAAAACAAGGCTAAAATATTTTGACTGAAATAAACAAACAAAAGAAAAGTCTCCTTTAATAATAAACAGAAAATAAGTATTACTATACAAAAGAAAACACTTCAAAATGGGAAAACTAACTGAAAGTTTAAGAGTTAGCCTAGTCTGACTTGAGTGACATCGACTCCTGTAACCAGGCAACCGATTGAAACACAAACCGACTTTTGGGACTTAGCATTAACACGGACTTTAATCTCCTTACCTTCATAGTCAAATATATTCATGTTTTATTGAAACAACTACTGACAGCTGTATCTATCGCTGCATGTCTTCAGCGATAACAGTCCCTGGCTGTCACATGGCTACAAGCCGGCGGTGAGAGACTGACATCTGCGACACATCAACCCATGATGCAGCTAAACTTTGATTATAAACGAACCAGATGTTTAAAAACCAGCGTCGCTGTATTTTAAGGTCTTGGGGCAATGTGTTTTGAGAGACACGTCGATCTTACTCCAAAAGTCACTGAACGCCCACATTGGTCCAAAACAAGGGTTTAGCCCGTGAAGCTAATGCTAGCGATGCTAACACCAACTGCCGAGCAGCGGGAGAGAGCGGCCAGGGGCTGAGGAGAGCCGAAGATGGCGCCGGCGTAACGTTAACAGTCGTTGCTTCCCCCAACAAGAGAAAGATAAATATTTTTTTTACAAGTAAAATAAATGTTCTGATCACTTAAATTATTCCTGTGGAATATTCTGTGTCCAACTCTCATAGTCCAACCGTTTACAGCACACGCAGAGTATCGGTACCAATATTAAGAAAAACTAAATAAATATAAAAATAATCCCTTTGATGGAAAGGTGAGAGTCAATTTTACCGGTAGATACCTGTCAAGTGGCGGGTTAACAGCCATATCCATCAGGATGGATCCGGATTCTGTTTTTGGAAAAGACTCAAAACCAGGATCCGTCTCTGGTCGTCAGTTTTCTCCGCTACCCACCACGACGTAGTCCCTTTACTCTACCTCGTTGAAATGGCGACGGAGTGGCTACACCCGGCCTTATATAAACCAACCATTCACCTCATTGGATGAAGCGTGCCAGTGTTTCCCCGCCCATCTATTTTTCATTCGCTGCTCAAGATGTCTATCAAAGTCACCACACCCACAAGATCTTGAAACTCCGCAAACAGTCTTTACGCCCAACCCATTCGCATGTTTTCCTGTCTGTCAAGAATATTGCTCAACACCATTGGTCCAGACAATCCAGTATTATCGATACGCTGCTTGTGACTGGCTGCCGAATATAATCCTTCCCAGAAACCGAGCGGACCGGAGCCTCCCTGTTCTTTATCATATTATATTACGTCAACGTGTGCACGAAGAGGACGTGGATTGGTCAACAGGCCTGTAACGCGGGCTGCGAGTCTGAATACCAAGAATCCTATTGGTCCTCCGGCTGGGTCACGAGCGCCCACTGAAACGAGCCTCTCCCGCATGAACTCATCTCTTTCTTCTAGAAAAATCTCACCGTCGCCATCTTTGAGCACTGAAACACATTACTGTATGATCAAAAAATGTCACGAAATGTTTACTTAAACGAGAAGAAACGCACAAAAAAGGGTCGCTGTGGGTTATAAAAACGCGCTTAATTAAAAACCCATCGAGTGCAGCTAATTAAAAAACGTTTTTCTCAACACTGCCATAAAACCAGGCCTCCATGTGGCCCACTCCCTACAGAGGTGTTGTGGAAAATAAAACCTGCTTAGATCAAGTTTTAACTAAACATCTTTGCTATGGCTCACTGAAGAAGATTATTATGACAATTAAAAACAACCCAAAACATTCAAGGTCACATCAGCCACAATCCACAGAATGACACAGCAACTTTCCTGCCTGACCTTAACCCAAATTAAATATTAAACTAAAACTAACAAACAGCTACACTTTACAATTAAACACGTCTGTAGCAGCAGATAATCTGAATCAAATAAAACTGATTCTTGAGTTTTAAATCAACACTATAGAGGAATTAATCAACATTGGAATAGGTATATATTACTAATAACAATACAGAATTGTTTACCCCTTAAAATAAGTTAATTTTAACAAATTTAACAAGCACATATTATGGTTACCTAACCTCTCGAGCCCATCCCCCATACCAAGGTTACAGACTTCCTACAATGTCACTCAAATAAACGACAGAAAGCTTCTCTTCAATACAAACATTCCTTTAAAAACACTACTTTTCACACTTTACCAATAAAAACAAATACTGCATTTTCCCTGAAAGTAAAGTTTAAAAAAAGCCAAAACAAAAAAAAAATGTCTACTTAAAAATTCTGAGTTTTAAAGGAAAAATAAAAAAGGTCGAGTGGTAAATCCTCAAAAAAGAGCGAAACCTTTCTTCCAATAATCTTCTTTGTCTTCCACTTGGATACTTTTTAACCAACACGTTTCCCCTCCAACATGTCCGCCTTCTTCTCCCCCCCCCCATTCCGCGCGCTGGGTGGGGGAGGGGAGTCACGTGACCACATAGTTCCTCTTCAAACTTCCACACGTGCCACTTCATCAAACGCGTCCACCGATCCTTCTTTCCCGCCACACAGCGCCTCCGCGGCAACATCCCGTTAAACGAACAAACTATTTTCCCCCAGATTCGAAGATAAAGTTGGCAAAATGTCCGAACAATGAACGTGCTTTTCCGCAGGACTTGGCTCGCTCTGATTGGTCGGCTTCGATCACGTGACAACTCTCCATTTGCCGACTTCCTGTTATTTTCGGCCCCGTTTTGTCTCTAATCACAACAGCAAACCTCTGCTCACATAACTTAGGTTTTCTCAAACCGAATCGAAACGTCTGTTTTGGTCAAATGAAGACAGCTGTCAATCAAACTGCCCCGTGATGCAACAATAAACACTGCGCATGCGCACCCAGCAGAAGACAATGCCCACAGAAATCTGCTCTGATGCTTCAACTACAGGGGAACTAATGTTTTATCTTAGCTTTTTCCCTTTAACATGCCACTAAAATGATTTTTCATTACATAAAAACAATCCTTGAAGAGTTCTTATTGATTAAGTTATAATTTGTAGCTAATTAAAACCACTTAATTAATATTAAAAGCTTTAAGTACAGGTGGTAAAAGTATGACAGTTACAAAAAAGGGGTAAAAGGCTACAAATAAAACAGATGTGACAAAGAATTAGACTCAGAGTTAAAATTAATTGTAGCAACAATTCTGAATATCATTCTTCACAGTGTTTTTCTGTCATAAATAAAGAGAAAATGGAGACAGATTAGATAAATCTGAGCAGCTGACTTTATCTCATGACATGCATTGATGTGTGTATTCTGACTATCTTTTGTGCTGTTTTTACTCGGGCATTATAGTGTATAATGTGTATTTCATCTCTTGTTTTGTTATGTTTACTCAGGAACAGCACAGAAAAAATGTACTTTGTTTAATGAAAATAAAACATTAGTGCTTGTTTAAAATGATTCTTCTGCTCGGATTATTTTTTAAACCCAGAATCTGAATCATATTTTAATTTAATCCATAAACTTTAAAAAAGAAATGAACTGTTTAATGTTTATAGCTGTAACATCTCACAGAGGTACTTGCTGGTTTTCCATCAATGTGTTTTTCTTTTACTTCAGCTCTCGTTAATATAAATCATTTTTTTTGTTGTTGGCTGACCAAAGTACAGTCAGTGAGAAGCTGCAGTTTTACTGTAACCTGCAGACTGAACACCAAACTGCACAGCTTGTGTGAATATCGTGTTGTTGTGAGTCCCATTACTGCAGTCAATGTGGATGAAATGTGTTTGCAGTTTTGTGGATTGGGCTTTTTTTTAGCTGATTCCTCAGAATGATTTGAGTTCAAGAAAGCCAAGTCAGTAATTCAACCTGTTATTATAGCTGTCCAGATTGCTCATTCTGAAAATGAAACAGAGGATACCTAAAGTGAAAGCTTATTTCACACGAAGAATAAAAGTGATGTCATTTGTTATTGATAGATTAACTCTGGACATCCAAAACTTTATTTAAAAAAATACAGAAAGTAAAACTGTAAATATGAGACTGAATAAATGTATCTGTTGCACAATACAAACCTTTTAAAAGAAACTGCTCTTACTTCTTAGATTTTTATCTTTTATTTAGATGATCTGAAACAGTCTTTTTGTAAGTTGAGATATCAGAAGCAGCCATGGGAGTAGGGAGGAGCTGGAGGGTTACATCAGAATCAGCTTCCTCTGACTCATCAGCAGCTCTCTCTCTAAACAAACACTCCCTCTCTGTCTCACTCTTTCTGTTTTTCTCAGCGCCTGGCTGCATCACATGATGACAATCACTCCAGAAAAGGTTGCCAAGGAAGCCTTTTCCTTCACGACACCTCCGTCCTGACTCACAGGTTTATAAATTGATGGAGTGGCTCCAGCATCACAGGCTGCTTTGTGCTGTTTGCATGTGGTTCCTGTCATAATTAGACTGGAGCAAAATAAATCATTTGTGAGTGATTTCGACTTTGTGTGGTCATGTTTGCATAAATCCATTAGCGCCGCTTCAGTGCATTCAGTTTCTTTCATTAAGGACGTGGAAAGCCTTCCTTAGCAACAACGGTTCCTTTGACATCAGCTGTTTGTGGACACAGAAGGACTCTGTGCATCTAAAGTTCCTGTTCATCATTTTGTTCTGTTTTCTCTTTAACATCTCATTCTCTATGAAACGACGTCACTTAAAAGCAAACCTTTAGGTCACCTAACTAAAGTCAACACTGCTGCTCAAACATGTGACTTTTTGTTAAATTATTTGTTTGTGGAATCAGAGTATTTAACATCATGATGATATATTTTTACTCTGAGTTTTCCAAAGTTTGTCTCCAAAACACACGTTCTATTTTCTGTTGTGTTTTTTCTATAGATGTTTGTTTTTTTCTCAGTTTGATAAAACAATTTTCCAGAAAAAGCTAAATTGTGAACATTTTTCTTGTTGCAGCGTCTACATATTTCCTGCAGGTTAAAACATGTTCTTATGACCTGCAACATTTCAGTATCAGACATCTTTTTCATATATTTGTCTTTTTAATGGTGACAAATCAGCTTCATCTCACAAAAAAATAAAGATATTCTGCAAATGTCATTATGTCTTCATTGAGTTATTTATTTTTAAACAATTTAATGATAAAATGAGGGCATCTATTTGAAACTGAAGGTTGTGGACATTGTGTTTAACCGCTCAGCTGTGCAGAATGAGCTGCAAATGTGTAAAACCTCAGAGAGGACACTTCATTATACTCTGAAAACAAGGAGCGAAACTGGGAGGTGTTTAATTTCCACCTGAATGAGAGCTTTATCTTTGGGTGGAGGTTAAATAGAGAAAATAAACCCACAGAAAGCTGTGACTTTCATGTCAAAATGATTCTTTTTAAATCAATCAAAGACGATCACTTAGAAGAAATTAGATTAAGCTCAAGATTCTTTCTATAAAAATTATTACTTTTGTAGCATAATGTCGTTAAGCCTTAAGGCTGTAGCCAGACTGTTACTGTTTTATATCAAGACGTATGAAGAATAAAAACATAAAGAAGTTTCAGGTAAAGAAGAGAGAAAAACATCTGTGTTGATGTTTTCATACAAACAGGACTCCAGTCTGAGTCTATTCTGGTTTCCCTTCCTGCTTATTTATTCTCTGATGATTAAGGCAATAAAATCATGAATGTTTAAAACTTGGAGGGAAGTTTCTTATATTAAAGTGGAAAATTTATTCCTGCAGTTGATGTGATAAAGTTCAAACTACAGAGAACGGAGTCCTCTTTGCTCTTGTTTACATTTATGTTTGCTTTCATTTTTCATTTATTTTGCTTTCATTTTTTTAAATGAGTCTTGATCATCAGATGAACGCTGGACTATTTTAATAAAAAAATATTTGCTTTGCTGCACAAAAATGTATAATGTCTTTAAAAATAACACATTAAAACATTAAATTGTGGTTAAAATAATACATTTTCATAACCTCTTTTCTCAAAAATTAAATGATGATATAACAAAGTTTTGCCATTTAATTATAATTAATATTTTCTGTCCTTGTGATGAACTGCTGACCTGTTCAGAGTTTCCTGATCCGACCGCCTCGTGATGCTGAACAGAACAAAGTGGGTCAGGATGATACTGATCATCAAGTTATGGTAATAAAATTGTTTTATTTAATTTTTTTGTCCTACAATTGACCAAACAAGGGTTAAATTCCAAAATATTATTCAACCATTTAATTATTATGAGAAAATACCTCTTTAAGAAAAAATATGACCCCCTGTGCAC
>JAOXNZ010000177.1:2580892-2593532 GCA_028566095.1 Kryptolebias brasiliensis | reverse complement strand
TTGCTGCCACCCTTTTGTCACAAATCACTCCTGAAACTTTTCTCCATCCACTCCATCCTGCCTGGACTCTCTTCTTCTCCTCTTTACCACACTTCCCATTTTCCTGGACCCCATTTTCCTGGACAGTCAACCCTGATCACTCTGTCTCGGCAGTCAATACAAGTCCTTCTCTCCCTCCTTAGTGTCCAGCCTCTTGTAAAACTCATCATACACCTTCTGTTTTGCCCTTTGTTGCATCTATTCCTGTCTACTCTCTGCAGTCCTGGCTAACCTCTTCCTCTGGATAATTTCTTGCAGTAGCACAATTTCCACCGGCACCGTTTGTCAACAGCACCGGTGGCGGTCGTTCTTAACCCCAGCCTCAACCAATCCGGTATGGTGTTGTTTGGATGAAATCACATGTTTGTTTTGGCAAAAGTGTTTTACACCAGATGCGCTTCCTGACACAACCCTCACCATTTACCTGGGCTTGGGACCAGTATGAGAGACACATTGGCTTCTGTTCCCTAGTGGCTGGTTATTATTTCATAAAATAAGGTTTGTTCAGCATTTTGCTGGAACAAAACAGAACATTTTCTGATCTGTTTGTTGCATGTACACTCAATGTGTGTTTTACCTGTGAACATCCAGGTGGTAGTTGACCATCTCAGCGATGGTCTGAGCATCTGCTGCTGATCCTGATAGAGCACAGTAGATCTTGTCATGAAGTGGAGACAGTTTATTCATCACCCTGTTTACCACTGATTCCCTGGATGGAAGGATGGGGGAGGGGAGTTGAATATGCAACCATGAGAAAAGGAAGAGAATTAGAAAAGATCATAAGAAAGAATTTCAATATTGTGATTATGGCATATTAAAATCTAACTAACTTACCCTGCAGACACTCTGGAATCAGACCCCAGCACGACCCCACCATTAAACTCTATGGCAATTATAGTTGTCTAGGAAGAGAAGCAGAAGTATTTTTTATGTGTAATTTGGCAAATGTGCACAATAAGCAAGTACAAACATGTCGAGCTGCGCACAAGAAGCCTCAAAGTTTCTAAAATACCTCAAAATTATTTTCTTACCCCTGTTTTCACCTCCTCTGACAACCATTGTGGCTCCGTTTCTCCCAACATGGCAGATTAAAGACGACACGACAGAAACTGACTGGAGGAGACGCGCAGGACGCAGCTCCGGTTTGACGCGGACCACTTGTTGATTAAAAGGTTTTTGAGGAATAAAGAGCTTATCGAAGCTTTTCGTGTAGCAGCTCTAGATCCAAACATCAGACGGACTCCATTTTCTCCCGAGTTAAACCGAAATTGAAAGTTAAAATGTTCCTCCTCTGCAGAGAGCTGTAATCACTCAGCCTGTTTCACTCATTCACTGTAAAAGATAATGATTAACAATTACCAAAGGAATAAAGAGTTTTGGTAAAATAAATGTTTAAAAACTTAAAGTTTACGTGTCAGCAATCACTATAAAAAGATTGTTGAGAGAAAATATGTAGAAGTTATAGACAGAAAAGAAGCACAACTAAAACTAAAATAAAAAACGTTTTTATTTTTTACATATTAAAAACACACACCTTTATGTAGCCTATGGAGCGAGGTTATAAACTGTGTCGTTTGATAAAGATTTAATAAACTCAAACGCTTATTCTTTCACGATAACACAGACTTAAAGAAATATTCCGGACATTTGAAAGTGGAGTTCTCTGGAGAAGTTATGAAGTTGTAGATAACTCTTTGACTCTAACGTCACACCAGTAATGGTTTCTATGAGCTGACCCACTTCAGTCTTTAAAATTTCATAGCAGTCCATGCATACACTACATTCAAATTGGTTTAAAAATGTTGTGTTGCTAAATCTTATTATCTTGCTACAGCCAGAATTGAACCCTGGCTGCACCACAAGTGTTACAGCTCACTGTTGCTGAACTTGCATAAAACTGTAGAATTCTATATAAATATACATCCATCCATTTTCTTTACCCGCTTCTCCTTTCCGGGTCACAGGGAGCTGGTGCCTGTCTCCAGCAGTCAGCGTGTGAAAGACAGAGTACATCCTGGATAAGTCACACGTGCACATAGGGACAAATGAGACAGACAACCACTCACTGTCACTCATGCTGTTTGTATGAACTGTTAAATTTTGTTGTTTTAAGATGTCAGTATTCCACTTTGTCATGTATTTGTCTCTGTTCAGACAAGCTGTTAGCCCATATGTCCTCCATCCATCCATCCATTTTCTTTAACCGCTTCTCCATTCCGGGTCGCGGGGAGCCGGTGCCTATCTCCAGCAGTCACTTTGTGAGACAGGGGGGGGACACCCTGGACAGGTCACAAGTCCATCGCAGGGCCACATAGAGACAAACGAGACAAACAACCATTCACCTAAAATCCAGCTAGGGACAATTTTAAGAGTTACCAATGAACCTAACATGCATGTTTTTGGATTTTTTATGTGGGAGGAAACCAGAGTAAACCCACGTGTGCACAGGGAGAACATGTAAACATGTAGGCCGGGATGCGAACCTGCAACCTTCTTGCTGGGAGGCGACAGCTCTAACCACTACGCCGCTGTGCCACGCCCATATGTCCTGTCAGATTTAAACTCTTTTTCTCCAAACTGAGGTTGTTCAAAACACTATCTATAACAGCCAAGTCAAAAACTAAAACCAAACGTTATTTGTGTACCACATTTCATTTACACCACCCATATGTACTTTCTAGCAAGAACAAAATACAGTTTGAAAATACATAAAACTGCACATGCACACAAAGTATTTCATTACAAAATGGTAAGACATTGATTCTTTATAACTTTTCCACAGAACCCTACTTCAAAATGGCCAGAATATCCCTTAAAGATTTTTCGTGTAATTTCTTAGATAAGATTCCCAAGTGTTTTATTAGAGAACAAACATGTTTTTATGAGTCTAACTTCAGTTGAGTGTGAAACTTGTGTGTTTCTGGCCTAATTATTAAAAGAATTGTGGCTTATGAGTTTTAAATAACCGTTTTATAATTTCTAAAGTAGGTTTTAAAGTGGAATGTAAAATAAAATCATTCATCATTGAATCTTGGCAGCTTGTCTCCAGGTACAACAACATGCTCCACCCCTTTTTCTGTGATGACCACCAGGTGAACAACCCCTCCGCTGACGTTGTCCCTGCCCATAGCCAGAGCCAGAGCTGTGAACGGAGATAAGAGTGAAAATAATGGATCAGCTCAAACAGAAACAGATATTCTAACCTCTACCGCCGTGATATCCTCAGTTTAAAATCCAGGTAATTCTTTAATTACAAACTGATTTGTTTTTAATACATTATAACTTTTCAGCAATATAAATCTAGCCACTCATGTTAGATCACATTTATATATTAATGTCATATTATGCAGTTGAATTATCTCTAAGAGTTACGATATTAGCTAAACTCTGATTTGTATTCATTCATTTTTATAGAATCAAAAGGCAGTTTTCACCAAAGCTATTTAATCTAACCAATCTGACAGATACACAAGTTAAAAATAAGTCAGTTCATTTAATTTTTACCATTGGTTGCAAACTGTTGACATTCCTCTCTGGTCATGTTGGGTTTGTATTTAGCATCAACGTAGCCGTAGATGTAGGTGCTTCCTGAGCCTCCAATGGTAACAGGCTGACCGATTAACATCCCACCCAGGGACACAACATACACCTGGAGAGGGAAGGAGAGCACTAAGTGATGCAGTTAAACGCATGCAGCAGGGGGTGTTTCATTACCTACCTGTGGTCCTTTCTTCCTGTCCCAGCCAGCTGTGATGAAGCCGGCCTGCAGCTCATCTTTGTTTTTATAACACAGTTCCTTCAGGATTGATGCTGCTGCGATCACCAGAGGAGGGCTCTCCATCTGAACGCTGTAACAGATAAAGAAATGCAGAACTTTATTTTATTTATTTACAGGTAAAATAAATTAGTATAACATGTTTACTTTGTATGTATGAGAGACATAAAAAACATAGAATAAGAGAACCAGTGTAGAAATGAACATATAACTAAACAGAATAAAAATTATAAAGTTGTATGGAAAATTATGATGTTTTGTCTGTGTGGATGTTCACATCAGGTGTGAATACCTGTGGAAGGACAGGTGAAACTTTGCAGTTTTGGTGACGGCCTGAGCGTCTGCGAGAGAACCAGCCATGCAGCAGAAGATCCGATCATGAACTTGGATCACCTTGTTGATGGTCTTTGATGATACATATTCTCTAAAATAACCACATTGCAGAAATAAAATAGACTTGACATACTGGCAGCAGAAAAATGTTTCATTTCTGCATTCACAGATCATTTCTAAAACAAATTCTTAAAACATTTCACTGGCTAGTTTCTGTGACATCTTCTGAAATTATGAATCATCAGCTCAGTTTCTTTTTGCAGATCAGTGGTTGGTTATAATTTCTTCTTGACCAATTTAAGTGAATGATGCTCAAAAATACAATAAAACATCCAACATCCAGTGGTTTGTTGTGGCTAAAAATGTATTTAAATACTGCACTAAATTTCAGAGAAATATATTGTACTTCAGTTTATCTGACAACTAGTTTCTTTATAAACAGAATAAAGGGCCTTACTTACTTACTTACTTATTACTGAGGAATGCTCATAGATTAAAGTCTATATTTACTGCTTATTTTAATGCAGTTTTGATGCCAGTTGAAGACATAGAGTGCTTATAAAAAGTATTCACCCCTTGGATGTTTCACCCTTTTATTGCTATTATAAATCGGTTTTGGTCAATATAAGTTGGCCTTTTTGACAAAATATATAAAAAATTTAAAAAACCTCTTTAATGACAAAGTGAAAACTGATTTCTACAATGTAATGCCAATTAAATAAAAGCATGTAATGTAAAATAAGTGATTGCATAAATTTTACCCCCTTTAAAGTCTGTCCTAACTCAACAGAGGTCCAGCCACTCGATGCTTGGTGTAGTCTCCGGCCAAGTCCACATGTAGCCGGATATCTGGTAAACCGAATAGTTTTTTATGGCCACTTGGCCTTTCATCCACACGTAACCTCTGTTTAATACCATTAAAAACGACTGATAATGAAACCTCCGGCCAAACTGAAGATTTGCAAATTCCCTTTTTTTGTGTTTGTGTGTGTACATTGGTAACCGGAGGTTTAAAGGTCCGTGCATTATAGTTTGCAACAAGTAAAGCGGCGCTGACGTCACATAAGCAACGATTGTTTAACCATGCGGTAAAGGGAAAATGTCTGCTATCAGAGAGGTGCTGACTTTTACCTTGGTTCAGACGTTTTTTGCCTGTTTGTTTTTACAAACCCAACTGCTACATTACGTTAATTTGCAAAAGAGAAGAAGCGCTTGGAGGGTAGCGGTTTTACACCAGCTGTCCCTCCCAATATGGAGGCACAATGCCGCCGGCATTCAACGTCGCCGGCATGCGCCGGCATGTCAAACATGTTTAAAACAATGTTTAGTGGTGAAATTCAGTGAGTTTGTGTGGATGAACACTTTTTTCAAACCGATCACGTGTGGATGACATTCTGTTATATAAAAACACCCGGCTACGTTTGGACTAGGCCTCAGAATTAGCGAAATGGGAATCACCTGAGGGCAGTGTACGTGTCTCAAGTGAAGGCCGGACAAGAGCACCTGTGTCTGGAAGGTATATTCACTGGTTAACCAGTACTTTTGGCTACCATTATATCATGAAGACAAAAAAAATCACTCCAAGCAGCTCAGAGGAAAGATTATTAAAGGAAAAGTCAGGGCTTGGATCCAAAAGGATTTCCAAGGCCCTAAATATACCCAGGAGCTCTGTTAAATCCATCATCAAGAGAAGGAAGAAATATAGGACATGTGTAAATCTACCAAGAGCACAAACTGAATGACCACGCAGGAAGGAGAAGAGTTAGAGAGACCACCAAGACACCTGTGAGCTCTCTGAAGGAGTTCCACGCTTCAGAAGGTCAGATGAGACTCTGCAGACAACAACTGTTGTGAGCTTCATGGAAGAGTGGCAAACAGAAAACCACTGTTGAAGAAAACTCAGATTAAATCTCAACTAGAGTTTTCCAAATGCATGTAGAAGACTCCATGGTTAAGTGGAAAGAAGTTCTGTTCTCTGATGAGACCAAGTTTGAGTATTTTGGAAGGTTTGTAAAAATAAAGGATAAAATGAATGTAAGGAAATCCTGGAGGATAATCTGATGTTGTCTGCAAAAAAAGACCCAAAGCATACAGCGAAAACTACACAGTTTTAAAGACAACAAGCTTAATGTTCTGGAGTGGCCGAGTCAAAGCCCAGGCCTAAATCCAATAGAGAATTTGTAGTTTGACTTGAAAAGGGCTGTTCATGACCGATCCCTATGCAACCTGACAGAACCTGAGCAGAAATAATAAATAATAAATAATGGAATTAAACTCCAGTGACTAGATGTGCAAGACTGACTGAAACCTACCCACACAGAGTCAGTGCTGTGCTTGCAGCCAAAGGTGCTTTTACTAAATGCTGATGTGAATAGGGTGAATATTTATGCAGTCACTTATTTTACATTACATCTTTTTATTTAATTGGTATTACTCTGTAGAAATTTTATTTCACTTTGACAATGAAGTTTTTCTTTGTTTTGTTTTGTTTTGTTTTTGTCAAAAATGACTATTTATATTGACCATGAATGACAGCAATGAAATTACAAAACATCCAAATAATCTTTAAAAGCACTGTATATGTCATTCAATTGATTTTTATTTCCCCATCATCACAGCATCCTCACCCTCCAATTGAAGCTCTGGAATCTGAACCAATCACGACCCCTCCATCAAAGATGGCAGCCAGGATGGTGGTCTGAGAAGGATGAGAAGGATTGATGATTTGTTTTTGTCACAGACCACACAGCATCACAAAGCCATTTTACGTTTACGATGATCAGGTCATTCAGACCCTATGAATTCTGGGAGTTGGAGTTCTTAGAGTTATGATTCGTTCAAAGACATTAAGCAAAACGAAACATTTTTTATAGGAATCTGTACAGTATACGCTCCAAGATTTATCAGTCACTGACCATATTACCTTGTGTCGGATTATTCCCTCACACACAGTTTCAGGAAACTCAGTTACTGTATAACCTCTTTATGCGTAACCGGTAATTCATGATTTTTACGCTTTGTAAAAGTCGTCAGGTTAAAGTAAGTTAACATTATGCTGAGCCTTTTGGTATTTACTCACCCCAGTGCTGACTCCTTTAACTTGTGAGTCCGTGTGGTGTTTCTCCATTTTCTTTCCAAAATCGAAAGAAAGAAAAGAGCTCCGACACTCAGAACAGCGACCTCAGGCGCACCGAGACGCGCAGAGACGCAGCAGACACGTCCACCATGGCGCTGTCAAATGTCCTCGAAACTCCAGCTGCTGGCTTTAATTTTGAAAACGCAGCAAGGTATGAACTTTTTCTTTTTTATGTCGGCTGATTTTAGGATTGTGTTAGCAAAGAAATAAATAAAATGAAACTGACAGGTAAAGTGTGGTTTCACTGGGATCAAAAGCGAAACTAACTTTTTTTCCTGCTTGTTTATCTTTTTTATCGAATGAACAAAGAGATGGCCATGGCTGTAATAAATATGGCTGTAATATTCGTATGTCTTTGAGGACTTATGTCCACCCCATACTCACCTGCTACCCCCTCCCTCTCCCTTTCTCCATCCCCCATCTCTCCAGAAATGCTGCGTTAGAGGGTCTTTTTGACGGAGGACAAACACCAAAACCTCTGAAAACAGGCACCACCATCGCAGGAGTGGTGTTCAAGGTGAGTATTATAAGATAATTAGAACATTAAAGAACAAACACTTTGACCTTCTTATTGGTTGGATTGCATGTACTTAAAAATATCTTATTCACACAGAACTGAAAGATTTTCCTTCAATATGTAACATTCTGCATGACGCTGCAGTTGTGAACACAGATTCACTAAATTAAAAACCAGTCAAACCTGTAAATAATACTTAATCGCTAACACTTTGAAAGGTGACAACAGCGTACAATGTTCACAGCAGTAGTAAAAGGTACTAATTCATGCAGATGTGATTCATTAAAGTTGTGGAAGAACCATACATGTCTTGTATATCAAACAATATATTTATTCATGCATTTGCACACATTTTCACATAAAAGCTGAACATGCACTGGGCCAGCTTCTGCGGATCAAGTGAGGTTTAAGCACCTGTCCAGGAGAAGCCAAAACATAGCTGTTTGACAATAAAGCTTCAGGTCCGGAGCTGTAACTGTAACATCATGCATACAGATTTAATCTAAGACATTTGGTGATGTGTGTTTCTCTAGGATGGAGTTGTGCTTGGCGCCGACACAAGAGCCACCTCCAGCGAAGTTGTGGCTGACAAGATGTGTGCCAAGATCCATTACATTTCTCCTAATATATAGTAAGTTTCACAAATGTTAGATGAAAATAGTGAAAGGCAAAAAGTGTTATAAACACAATGCTTTCTTAAGAAAGTGTTTAATTTTTTTTTATTAACATCACATTTTACTGCCCCATTTACTGAAATTTCACTGCCACGTCATAGGCCTCAAGATGTGTCATAAAAAACAGCTATAATTGGAAGGATGATAGTTTAATCTTTTATTTTCTTCTCATAAAATCAGCAAACATGAGACTTGCATGTACAGTAGCATGCTACTGAAGAGGGGATGCAATCTATTTTTACCCATTGTGGCTACTGAAGGAAAAAAACTAGATTTCTGTCATTAAGCAAAGATAACTAAAATTAAGTCATTACTTTATTTTCCTTACCCTTTTAAATTTATTCTTCTATCTTCAAGTAGCTAAAACCTTATTTTGTTCTGTTCGTTCATAACCCATGTTTTCCGTGTCTGTGTTTTTAGTTGTTGTGGAGCAGGAACAGCAGCAGACACAGAGAAAACCACAGATCTGCTCTCCTCCAACCTCACCATCTACTCAATGAACAGTGGAAGAAACCCTCGTCTTATCATGGCTGTAAACATACTGCAGGATATGCTGTACAGGTTAGTGTTTTCTGCACACAAGCTTACCACTAAAAAGGTGAACGAGTTTCATATTAAGATTTTTAAGTAACTGTTCCCATCTCTATTAAAACATTTTTGGTAACTCGAGCTGAAATAGTCTCTTGTCCTCAGGTATCATGGACAGATTGGAGCCAATCTGATTTTAGGTGGAGTGGATTGTACTGGGAATCACTTGTACACAGTGGGGCCGTACGGGAGTGTAAATAAAGTGCCTTATCTTGCAATGGGTATGTAAAAAACTTGGAATAATAACTTTACTTTTATACCATCTTTGATGTTTTTGGAGGGGGAGCTGCTTTTTTCATTGTTCCTTCAGTTGAGTGGATGAAAACGTGCTTCGTATGAAAATATTATATAAGTGACAGTATGTATTGTAATGTGCTTCAAGTTAATTCATTGTTATTAAATTCCCTCAGATTACACTGAAGCTGTGTTTCAGATCACTCTGCTTTGTGTTCATGCAGGATCTGGTGATCTGGCTGCTCTTGCGATTTTAGAGGATGGCTTCAAACATGATCTAGAGGTATACCTTTTATATTCAAACAGAAACACGTGAGAAACTATTTATTTACACTGCTTTATTAATTGTTTTGTCTGCCTCTTGACCTCCTTCTCCAGCTGGAGAAAGCTAAGGAGTTGGTGCGAGCTGCCATCCATGCTGGCATCATGAGTGACCTCGGCTCGGGCAACAACATCGACGTCTGTGTCATCACCAAACAAGGAGTGGACTACATCAGACCCTACCAGGAGTCAGAATACAAAGATAACAGGTAGTTTTTGTGCACATCTGTTCTGAACAGACTAAAAATGATATTTTTTATATTGAACCATCATTCAGGTTTATTTTTAAGTCAACATTTAATTCCTTCTGCCTGTTTCTGCAAAGATAAGATCTATATTCATCAATGACTGTTTATTATTTGAAATGTTGAATAGTTTGACATTTAAAAAAAGCACCATCTGTAAACTATTCCTGGCCTTTGCTGTTTCGACAGTGGTTGGCTGCTGTTTATTGTAAATTGTGTAAATGAGAACAGTTTGTTTAAACTAACTGAGCATAAAGTTTGTTAATATTAGTGGTACTAAGCCTGACAATGCTTTTTTTGTCACATAATTAACAAAAAGGACCTGTAGTTTATTCAAAGCATATTTTTGTACTAAGCTTTAAATAAAGTCTTTTGTATTTACATTAGATTTAAATAGTTAGGTGCTACTGATGTTACAGGCTGATCACCAATCCAAAAATAATCCAAGTTAAGCACATCCTGTCATCAAAACAACTTTTGCTTTATTAAAATATTACCAGCATTTGAGATTAGTAACTGCTCAAATATGATGCAAACAATAAACTTTCATATCAGCCTTTTATTTTTTATTTCAAGACCTTAAATAAATTATGATTAGGGGACAAACTGTTTTCACATGCCACAATTTAGCAGCATAACAAGACTGAGAAGCTCAATCAATTAACTGCATATATGTGTGAAATCCAGGCATTAACTTCTGTGCCTTTTGTTCTCGACTTCCTTCAGGAAAATGAAATATAAGTATCGTCCAGGAACCACAGCGGTTCTGACAGAGAAAGTTGTTCCCTTGAAGCTGGAGGTTGTTCAGGAAACTGTGCAGAAGATGGATACAGCCTGATCAATAATGAACAATCTCAAAACACCTAAACACTTGTCTGAGAAGTTTTTTTATTTCATTTATTAACATCTCAGTTTTCTGATAAGATGGTGAAACATTTACTGAAATGTGGAAAGATTCAAACACTGTAACACTGCAGGGGTTTTAATATGGGAAGAATAAAATGATTTTTACAAACTCTTATAACATGTTTTGTCTTATTTATTTCACTTTACCTGAACCCCATTCATATGTTAATATCAAGTGGCACCAACAGTCTGTTCTTATAATAAACTCAAAACAAACAGAACAGTTTGTTTTGACTTTATTATTTTATTTTATTTCAAACTACATAAACAATATGTCCTATAACCTCCTTCAAAGTGAACTATTTTATGTCGGGTTCTTCTAACCTGATTTCTGTACTTCCGCTTAGAGACTGATGATGACAAAAATAAACCTTTTTTTCATTGGTCCAAAAGGTTCTGACGGGTCTGTTGTTATAAAACCTGACGTTTAAGTTTAATATGTTTTTATTTTACCGTTTTTATTAAAGAAGAATGCAAAATTGGAAAGGTATTAGTTATATTTCCCCACCCTGTTATGTTTTTGACATATTTTACGGAGTTTTCAGAGAAAATAAAACAATAAATAGAGAACAAAACCCTTTCACTTTCGGATTCTTTGTCACGTAGGAGGAAATTATCCTCAGCCTGTAAACCGTCGTCGTGTCAGAAATACTAACACCTGTATAATATACCAAACTATTAGAAGATTTTTCTAATATAAGACAAAATGGCACTTTCGGAAGTTATTGGGTTTAAACCTTTTTCTGAAACCAGTGGACACATTTTTGGACCGAGACAGACGCACCTTGTCGACCGACCGAACCACTACA
The DNA here is from genome assembly GCA_028566095.1 of Kryptolebias brasiliensis. Lineage (NCBI taxonomy): Eukaryota > Metazoa > Chordata > Actinopteri > Cyprinodontiformes > Rivulidae > Kryptolebias > Kryptolebias brasiliensis. The sequence continues at coordinate 2,581,955 of JAOXNZ010000177.1, read as the reverse complement.
GTTTTGGAACCACAATTCAAGAATTTGCTGTTCCTCTGGGTGAAGAAGTGAGTATCATTTCAGCATAACTTAGTTAATCAAACAGCAGACTGAATACTGATCTGCAGAGCACTGAAGCGTCTGAAGGGTCGTGTTTCAGGAGGTTTTACGCGTCTCCTGATGAGATCAGAGTTACTGTAACAATTAAAGACTATACTATTAGATTACCATAAATATTACGCTCTCATTTTCCCCAACACATACACGTTATGCACTCAGTTTTGTTTCTTATTTGTTTTCATTTCAGCCCTCAGGGTTTCTGAAGTCCTGTAACCGTGATGAAGGTGTGCGTATTGACCTGAACCACGGAACCACCACCCTGGCCTTCAAGTTCAGACATGGAGTCATCGTGGCTGTGGACTCCAGAGCTTCAGCTGGACGTTATCTGGGTAAATATAGTTGGGTCTGGGTTAGGGCTGTGCAGAAACCCTGTAAAAAGGGAGAGCTCAAAGTTAAAAAATGAAATAAGAAGAAATAGAACAAAACCTTAAACACACCTTTGATTTAGTCTATATTCAAACATAGATGAAAATATGGAATTACTGATTTATCTTTATTGTCAATAAACTGTTCACTTCCCACTTAATCTCCATCTGGGACCAAGTCTGTTATTGAAAAAATCAGTGTTTTGTTAAAACTATAATCAACTGCTCCTTTACTTTATCAGCAAAACTGTACATCTACTCTAAATAATGAAATTCAGACTATAGGACTTCTGTTTACAACTGGTACGAGTGTGATTTGTACTGTCTTCCTCACCCACATTTTCAAGAATCTGTTACTTTTCAGGCACTTGGATGTCGTTTTTGTTTTAGAGTCTCCTCATTTCATGAGGCATCTTTCCACTACAACAAAAACTATCCTTTCACAAGAAATACATAAATAACCAATCTTAAGATTACATAATGTTTATGTTTAGCTTCTTTGTACTTCTCAGTGCCTCTACGGCACGGTTCGGCACGGTTTGGGTGGTTTTCCATTACACTTCCGTACAGTTCTAGTGGGTGGGTTCTGGGCGGTCCCC
>JAOXNZ010000177.1:2535151-2547698 GCA_028566095.1 Kryptolebias brasiliensis | reverse complement strand
TCCTCGGATGAGAAGCGAAACGTCTTCAAACTACAAATTGAAGTCCAGTTGCTTTTGTTTTTAACCTTTTTTGGATCTTAAATAACATTAATACCCACTGAATTCAGGTTTTGAAGCATTTAAAACTCAAACAAGATATTAAAATAAAGTTTTTCTGTACAAACAGTAAAACTTCTGCCTCTTCCTGACTCTGCTCTCTGCTGCTGGATGGAAGAAAATCAAATATCCACAGAAATGACATCAAGTGGTTCCCAGTTTATTGATCCAGCAGTAAAGAGTCATTTAATGATCAGAGTTTAAATCATATAGATTTCTGTGTGAAGTAATGAAGACAAACTAACAAATCAAACTGAAACACTTCAAAACAGTCAAATCTAGAAGTTTGATCCAGAATGATAATAATGATCTGTAACAACCAAGAAGGAAGCTGTTTGTTTTTAATAACTGTCTTTGTTTTAGGGGCTTAAATAACATTAAGTGACAGCTGGCTGCTAAGATATCATTCAAACATCCTAATTTAATTACTTTCCTTTTGTTGACAAGTTTTCATCCAACAAATCAACTCAAGTTAAATATATGTGATGGAAACATAAAGCTTGTTAATTTATACTGATTATAACCCACCATCATTCATTTATCCACTGAGAGACTTTTAGGATCAGAATCACCTCGTTTTTAACTCTGTTCAAATGTTTCTCCCTCCTTATTTATTTATTTATTTACATGTTTTTGTGCTGAACTTTGCTGCATAATTAAAAATATATTGTCATTATTTTTCAGGTATATGTTAAGGATGGTGAAAATGATTTAGATTAAGTGTGAAAGAGCAAATAACAGAAAATGAACATTTTCTACCCTAATATCAAATTAAAAAAGGTAAATAGTTGTCTTCCTCTAATTCCTAAAACTCATTAAGAAACTGGAATTACTGAACCAATAAAACTTTGTTATAAACATAAATGTTTTCTTTTTCTGTTATCATCCATCAGGATTCACTGATACTGAGCTAAACTTTGGTGTGGTAGTAACTGAGCCTCATCTCCAACACAAAGTCTGAGCTCTAACTGATCAGTGATTTCTGTTTTTAAAACTTTTAACTATTAACCATTAGAATCAACTGAGTCTGTCTGTTAGCAAAATACCTCATGAACCAGTGTATGTATTTAATGAGCTCTTTGACAACGGATTACATTATGGATGCAGCTCAATTCAAGATGGCCGCCACAGCAACACAGAAATGACTACAACTTATTCAGTTTTACAGATATTGAGCTAAAACTTGGTGGTGTGGTACTTGAGTCATCCCCAGCATATATTTCAAGTACGACACATTTTGCAATATTTGTACCTAAAACACATCAATCCTGTTGGTCTGTTAGCAAAATATCTCATGAGCCAATGGACAGATCTTAATGAAAGTCTCAATAAATAATCATTGGATCACCAAGTTATGTTTGTTAAGACAAAACCATTTGTTTCCACAAACCAAGAGCAGACCACTCCAACTCCCAGACAGACTCAGTGGATTCTAAGAGTTAATGGCAAAGGTTTAAAAACAGAAATCACTGATCAGTTAGAGCTCAGACTCTTTGTTGGAGATGAGGCTCAGCTACTACCACACCAAAATAAGCTCAATATCAGTAACACTGACTGAGTCATGGACATGTCTGTCTGCGGCAGAAACAGAGAGAGGGAAGGTTGCTTCTGTATTTATGAGCCTAACCCTGACTCCAGGAGGCGCTAAGGTTACACCAACACACTTCTGGCTTCACCTCAAAGTCTCTGAATAAATACAGTATTTGAAATTAACACGAGTCAAAAGTCAGTTTTTATCATGAAAGCATCTCATAAACAATCCTCCCATAATACAGAGTAAGAGCTGGAGAGGGAGAAACAAAGACGAGGTTTCAGGAAATGTTTATCTGCTCCACTAATACTGAAGCTCAGGAGCCTCTCCTGTAAATAAAAGGAAACAATAAAATGTGAATTTACCAGCTGCAGCGCTGTGGATCCCCAACAGAAGGAGGAAGATGAAGGTTTTCATTGTTTCTGTTGAAAGTAGAAGTCCTGACAGCAGTTCATGTCTCTCTTCTGTTAAAACAACTCTGAGACTCTATTTCCGGTGTTTGCTGGTGAAGGAGGACAGAATGACGTCAGAATCTGTCTGAGCCAATAAGAAAAGACTCTGAGGCTGAACGTCACTTAAATCCAGGTTAAATGAATCCTCTGAGGTTCTCAATAAAAGTGAAACTAAAATCTGCTCATTTTAGACTCTGATGGTTTCATGTTGGTGAGATTTAATGATCATCCTGGACTCTTAGAGCCAAACTTCTTTTTAGATTTAGTTTTTATTATTATTTTGAATTTTTGTAGTTTGTTATTGTTAAAACATTTATTATTAGTGAAAGTCCACCCCACCGTACACTGTAGGCTGATTTAGGGGAGATAATACCAGTTTATTGGAGTTATGATGGAGCTGATTTTGACATAAATCCTGATTTATTTCTCTATAAAAATCAAGATCTCTGTGTCCTCTGTCCTCACTCCAACTACCCCCATGTCCTCTCTAACTGCATCCATATGTCTCCTCTTTGTCTTTTTCCTGGCAGCTGCATCTCTAACATCCTTCTACCAATATAGCCACTGTCCCTCCTCTGGACATGTCCATGTCCATGTCGTTCAACCTGTGCTCTGATGACCTCATTCCTAACCCTGTCCATCCTTGTCCCTCACAAGGAGAACCTCAACATCTTCAGCTCTGCCACTTCCTGTTCTGTCTCCTGTCTTTTTGTCCCACTGTCTCCAAACCATACAACATGGCTGCTCTCACCACTGTCTGTAAACTTTTCCTTTGACCTTTGCTGCCACCCTTTTGTCACAAATCACTCCTGAAGCTTTTCTCCATCCACTCCATCCTGCCTGGACTCTCTTCTTCTCCTCTTTATCACACTTCCTGTTTTCCTGGACAGTGGACCCTAAGGACTTGAAGTCCTGCACCTCTGTGACTTCTGCTCCTTGTATCCTCACTGTTCCTCCTGATCACTTTTTTATTTTTCAATTTCTGTCTGTTTTGCTGAACAGTGGTGGGAGGAATAAATAAGACATTTAAAAACAAATATGACATTGCACATTATTACATATTTTAAGGAATAAATAACTCCTGAACTGTTTTGCATTTTAACCTGTTTTGTTTGTAAACAAACCAGCAGGAGACGACATAAATAACAGTTTTCTTCTGTTAGGTAACCAAAGCTGAGCTGAGCTAAAGTTTAAATTAAAATACTGTAAATAAGGGTGTAATATTCATGTCTTTAGTCAATAAAAGCAAAGTTTTTCCACCTCAGATACGAATATCAGCTGGTAGAAGAAGACAACAAGTGCAGCAGTTGACCTGTCTTGAATCTTTGCTGCATGAACACGTTGTCTTTCTGCAGCATGAAGTCAGGCAGCAGCATGCATCGCTCCAAAACCACCGTGCCCCTCATGAAGTTTGCTCTGTGCTCTAAAATGAAGGCATCTATGGAAACAACAAGAGAGGAACTGGATTACAATGAAAATTTTAAAGAATCTTTCCTGTTCAACAAGTTAAAATACTGTTTCAGAATAGGAGTGTTTAGAAAAGTTACTGAGGTGCAATAATGAGCAGTATGAGAGTTTTTACTGCTAAAAATCAGGTTTTGTGTTTAATAATTTATATACAGTAAAACGTCATATGAACCATATTGAAAAAAATAAATGAAAACTTCCAGGACATTGTCATTGAAACAACTATAAAGCTTGATCTATAAATAGGATGTTAAATGTAGAAATATAATTATTACTTTAACTTTCATTTTTTCCTCAGAATAATAATTAAAGACAGAAGTGAGAATCTTTCTTGTTGCTACAAAACTGAAGAAATTAAACAGAAAGATTTCTCATTAAATTTGACACAAGTGGTGGAGGACGGTTTTAAAGAGAGATTACATCTACTGTACTCAAACAGAAATAATATAAAACACTATATATTGGTTATCTTTGACACTCAGGTAAAAGTATAATATAAGTTAGGCAGACAGAAGCTAAATGCAAAGATGTGCAAAGTGTTTGGGTTGTAATTAGTCTGATGATCTCTGCTGTTTTCTTCCTGTTAGCCTCGCTCTCCAACCATTTTAGCTTCTGTCACTTCTTTCTTTGTTTCAGTGTATGATTGTTTTTATTATTTTTTTGTCCAGGCTTGTCTGGGTAACTGAGTTCTCACTCCTTTTGACTCATTCCTCAGATGAAGGAGCAGATATCTACCCTTGTCTTCCTCCAGCTCGTCACCAGCTCACCTTGTGTTGTCAGGATAAATTCATGTTTAACTTTGTTTTCTGTCTGTGCTCACCTTTCTGTTCGGTTGTGTCTCATGAAGAAGGTTGGGATTCTGCTGCCTTCTCGCTCAGCCACACCTTAAAAAGACACTTCATGTTTGTCGAATGAATCGTGTTACTAAACCTGTTTCTCAGTGATGAACCTGTGAAAAACATTTGAACCTCTGCTCAGATCCAGTATCTGACAGTTTGTTTTATATATAATAACATTGTCACCTCTGTCTGAACAGCCCTTTATTATTGTAGATTAATATGCAGACTGTTCAAATATAGTTTTATAATTTACCCCAGAAAGGAAGGTTCTGACTGACTGTCGAACCTTAGGCCCATTTCTAAACTTTCTTTTATCTCCAAAGCCCTCGAGAAGATAGTATAACGACCCGCTGACTTCCTCACACACGTCTCTAAATTTAATAAAACTATCTTCCATGACTTAGTGTCGAGCATTATGTTAGATTTTAGAGCAAAGTTTAAGGTTTGCAATAATCTTTCAGTCATGGAAGAACAAGAAGTGATTAGCTGTGGAAGGGGGAGGGTGAAGTAAAAAAAATTGCTGCTTAACGAGAAAAAACCCAAACTTTGCTGATATCTTTGGACTTGAAGGCGCACGCAGGTCATATTTCCCACACTCAGAGAGGACGCTGAGCCTCGTGGACTCAGCAACAATCCTAGTTCAGGTATGTTATATATGGAGGTTATTGAAGGTGTTCATACCTGATCTAACTCCACCCACCCGGCGCCCTGCTGTCAGCCAGATTGTAAAAGGTGAAAACAAACATCTGATTATTGATATTCTTACCTGCAGACACAGACTGGCTTTTTTTTCCTGCCTGATGTGATGAATTAATGTATTCCAGACAAATAAAGTGTTTCTGATAAACCTAAAGATGTCTTTTGAAATTGTGCCTCTCAGGTGTTTTTAAGACACAGTTTGTGTTTTTAGCGTCAACCTTGTGTTGCTGTTCCTAAAATAAAATAAAAGCCTCACTGTGTCACAGACTTTATGTTGTGACTTGTTTAAAGGTCATTTTACTGCTTTAAAAGGGATCTCAGTCACTTCCTTTTTGTTTAGTTGTCACTGACAGACACTGTTTGTTCTTTCGTTTATATATCTGTATAAATGTTTGTGTTATTTAAAGTATCAAAGGTTTGAATCTTTCATAAACACAGAATCTAATTGTCTGGAAAAGTCAGAAGCAGTGAATCACACAATAAATGAGGTCAGCTTCCAGGTTTCTCTGCTTGTCTGACATGTTATAAAACAGAAAACTAAACATGAGACCAACTCCAGCTCTGGGTAAATAAAAAAAGAACTGATGTTTTAGTTGTTTAAACCACCTCTGCTCTGAAACAGAACAGGTTCCAGCTTCTTGGAAATCACGTGATCAGTCTGTTAGGTTTCATTTTTACAGTGTTTATTTGATTTGCAAATTGGCACACAAACCAGGAAGACGTTTGTTGCCATGGTTACCACCTGCCTGTTGCAGGACATGAAGCTACTTGTCAGCTGGTTTGGCCACATTTCTCCAGCGATGAATTAAAATCAGAGAGAAAACATCATTAAAACTTCAGCTGTAGTGAGAAAACAAAAACCTCACAAAGCGTCTAAAGGCTCAAGATTTAAATTGAACAAGAGAAACTGAATTTCTGTGAAAATCTGTGAATGCTGAGAGTTGGATAACTGCTGACATTTGCTGAAGATGAAACTGAGCTAAAAGAAGCAGAACACTAGCTAAAAGCTAGAAAAGAGCAGAACACTAGCTAAAGATAGCAAAATTCCAGTTAAAAGTAGCAAAACACTTGCTAAAAGTAGCAAAAAGCTAAACGTAGCAAACAGTAGCTAGAGGCTAAAAGTAGCAAAGTGCTAGATAAAATCAGCAAAAAAGTTAGCTAAAAGCTAAACCATCAAAAAGCAAGCTAAAAGGTAAAAGTAGCGTAAGAAGACAACAATAGAGCCAGTACCCTAAAGCAGATTTTATTTGTAAATAAAATTAAATGTTTAAAATGTATAAAAAATAAAGTTGCAGCACACATCTCCTGAAAGAGCTAAATGTTTTGGTATACGAACGGCTAAAATAGTATGCAGAACTAGTTCGAATGCAAAAAACATGCAAAAAAATCCCACAAACTACAGTAATTATTGTATGAATGCTGCATTAGAGTCCACACTGAACTTAAACAACATAACTCAGTATCATATCCATTAAAAACAGCTAAAACAGTCCTTTGGATGAAACAGAGTGACTGTATACAAGACAAAAATAAAGATGAAAACAACAAAAATATACCATCTAAATATATGTTTCTGAACATGCATGCATGTATGTTCAAAAAACAAGAAATTAGTTGGTTTATTGAAGTAATTCAGGACTTCTTCCTGTTTCTGTCTCTCCTGTCCTGATCTCTTTAACTGGATAAGTCCTGGTCATTTGCAGCCTCTTGTGTTCACTTACTTCATTTATCCTTCTTTTCTGGATCAAATGTGTAATTGTGCACATAAATCAGCCAGGGACACTCAGGAAAAAAATATATTATATCGTGTAAATTTGCAGATAATCAGGCTAAGGAAGCAAAGAAAAAGGGAAACAGAAAAGAGTAAACAGAGTCAGAGTTGTGTCAGGGGCGCCCTCTGGTGGTGGAACTGGAGAACTGCTGCATATCCAGGTAAATAAATGTGAAAGTGAAAATAAAATTCTGTTCTGGTTCTGTAGGGGAAAACCAGCCTCCTGAACCCAGTTTAGTGTTCGTGTTTACGGTAAAGAACAGACCTGAGATAAACGGGAACACGAAGAAACATGACGAACTTTTCTACAATCTGTAAATTATCTGTTGTTGCTGTTTTCTGCTTCATCCAAGGTAAGCTAATCATGCTAATTTCTTCTTCTCTGACAGAAAATACAAAACATATTTTATGCATGAAGTAACTACACATGCCATATGGAAGCAGATTAGCACACAAATACGAGCTGAACTTCTTTTTAGTTAAATACAGCATATCAATTATTTTAGTATTTTTTGTGCAAAGCAACTCAAACTTCTTGTTAATGAAAAAGGAATAATATTTGGTTTTATGTGATCCATGTTTGGGCCGAATTTAGCATATTGCCACAAAACCTGGTTATAAGTCGTTAATAAAGTTTGAGAACTTTGTATTTTTCCTTAAATTTGTTTTATCTTTTAAAATAGTGTGTTTGTTTATGAGGTTTGGTGTAAAGCGTTCAACGCCCCAAAACTTATGTCCATCTCTTTGATATATTTTATTAAGATAAACTAAATAAACAACGTGGTGAAAAACACTAAATTTGGATTTTGGTCTTTGTTAAATGTCTTCATTAAAATATTGAATTAAATGAAAGTAAAACTGAAAAACTTGAAGAGAAGAGTCCATTTTGACCTTTTGGTTTGCTGGAGTTTTTACTTTTTCTTTTAAAGAACAAGGTTTCCTTCATTTCTGCAAGTTATTTTCAAGGCTAGTTTTTAGCTTTTTTATATTTTGCACATCTCATAATAACAACTGCAAAAACCTTATTTAGTAATATTGTTAAGTTATTACATGCAAGCAAAGTGTCAACATTTATTATAGAACATACTGACGTAAAACAAAGTTATGATGCTGGTATTGTTGTTTTTGACTTATTGTGATTTTTTGGTTCATTTTTTTGTCTGAAGCCTGCAGCTGCTGCAGCAGCAGCAGATGCCCCATGATGGAGTGCTGGTTTGTGCAGGAGAAGGCGGGTCGAGGAGGAGGTTTAACTGGCGCTACGACGCAGGAGAAATCCCTTCTTCACATCAGAACTGATGCAGAAAGCCACAGTTCAGAGTCCCAGCAGGCTCCTTCTGACATCAGCCCCAACAGAGTCTACGTAATCACAGGTTAGCTCAACATGAATCTGGACAAGATGAGCAAACATCTAGATGTACCATTTTTCTTATTGTCCGACTATTTACATACACCTATTTTTTCATTTAAGCAAGCCTAAAATGAACCTCTCAAATTAAGATCAAACTCTTATTTTTTTACCAAATGTCCTATTTTTTTAATAAAGCAAATTGAGCATGTGTGGTTTACTTAAACCACGATAAGTTAATGTTAACTTGACGTCTCCTCTGTCCTCAGACCCTGCAGCCACTCTCTGCCATCACTCTTTCAACCCCCCCAGAGGCTCCATCAAGAAGCCCCAGTGTGAGATCAACCCCTTCCTGCCGCAGCCATCCAGCCTCAAATGGGTCGCTTCTCTGACAGAATCCGCCCTCAGCCCCATTTACCTGCAAGCTGATTGGTTCTCAGCTTCTTTCCAGGGCCTCAACGAGCAGCTGGGGGTTTCTACCATCACACGAGCTCCAACAGGAACCAAAGAACACGATGGTGAGGAGTTTTATTCAGAAAACTTTGATTAAAATGTTCAGAAAGTTTGTTTTGTCTGAGCTCTGTGTTTCTTTCTTCCCCTTAGTGATCCTGAGCGTCACCAGTAAAACCATGTCTGCGACCACCAGACTTGGGGAACCCGTTACTCTGGACTGTGGTTTCTGGGCCGACCCCTCCTCACCTCTGTTCACGCCGGGTTTTGCCGTGGAGTGGCGGTACCAGACCAGAGGTGATGGACGTCTTGTCCTGGCTTATGACGGGAAGACGGACCGTTTGGCTGATACACTTGAGGAGGGGGCCACTCTGGACTTTGAGGGTTTGCACAAGAGAGGAAACGCTTCGCTGATCCTGGAGGAGGCTAAAGTCCGTCACTCTGGGACGTACATCTGCACAGTTTACCTGCCGTACCTGCTGGCTCAGGTGGCCATGGAGCTGGAGATTGTAGGTGAGGGAAAGGTTTAACATTTTTATGTTTCTGATTTCTTTAAAACTAGTTGTAAACTCTGTAATAAACCAAATATCACCAGATGTTTTTCATTACTCCACCCAGAACCTCCGTCCCTCTCCATCCACCCCTCCCCTCTGCCCCTCGCTGTCCCGGGTCAGACCATAAACGTCCTCTGCGAAGCGTCCGGCTTCGCCCCCCTCCCTCTGGAGCTGAGCTGGGAGTTTAAAGGTGCCGACGGGAAGACCAGGTCTCTGGGAACAGGCAGCATGTCGGGCCACAGGCAGGCCTGGGACGGCACCTACAGCCAGAGCACCCGGCTGGAGCTGGACACGTCCAAACTGGACCTGGGCCGAGGGGGGGAGGTCACCTGTGTGGCTGTTCATGCTGGAGGAACCCGGCGGGCCGGCGTGACCCTCAACAACATCGGTAATCACTTTTCTGACTCTGTTTGAGTCAGTGGACTGGACCTTTTGTTTACTGTTGCGTTAAAGTTTTCCCCAGAAATCAATTTGTTCTGGAATCAGGACTTTTTATGGTTTGAGACATTTAAAACGTTTGTGTATCTTTTTCACCTTACTGCGTGACATTTCAGGGTTTTATGTCAAACTTTCAAGGCATCTAAATTAATAAGGAAATGTCAAATAAATGAGTAAAAATCAGTCAGGATGTGAACAAAGTTATTTTTTTTCTCCTCAGTGTTCAGCTCTCCCTCCATTGAAGACTCGATGGCGATGGTCGGTGTGGCTCTGGTTCTCTACGGCCTCATCAAGTTTGTGTCCTGGACTTTCACTGGATCAGGTAACGAATTATCAAATCAAATTAATGCTTTACTGGACTGATTATGTGTGAGTTGCAAAATATTTTTTAGCTTTTTGAGTAAAACAAAATGTAAAACCAAGTTAAAAATGTTGCCACTAACTTAAAAAAGTCTTTTTCTGATTCGATTGTCTTTATTTCCCTGTTTAGGTTCAGATAAAACTGATGAAGATAAGGTAAGCAAATCTGAAATGTGATCAAAAAATAATATATTTTATCTAAGTAAGACGTTCTGTTTGGTGTTTCTTGTACTGATTTTTCCCATTTTCCCTCCTCACAGAAAGAGAAATGAAGACGATAGACGTCAGCTGATGGTTTGTTTGTTATTGAACTGCTGAACAGTTTCTGTATCTTTGATGGGATTGAAGTAGCAGCGTCCAGCTTTAAACTCAGATCATAATTCCTCTTTTTTCTACAGCCAGTGGTGATGGTAAAAATCAGTCATTTTTTTCCATAGATTTGTAAGAAAGGTTTATTTCATTGGCCTCTGTTCAATATAAACATTTGCCTTGATGTGTAAATATTGGATCTGTTGTAGCTGCTGCATCAAACTGTTTTCCTCTCTTTAATTTGTTATAAACACTGGAAAAGAGCCAAAAACTGAGAGGACAGAAACAGTTACGCTGAATGAAAAGCTCAGCTTCGTTTGGTCATTTTAAAGTTATCTAATGATCTCATTCTTTTAATAACTTTGTTATTTAACAAGGTTTTTAACATTGACTTTCTGATGGACCACATATTTTTGTGTATTTAAATAAGAAAAGTCTTATTTTAGGACAGTAAAATTAATATTAAACTAAACCTTTCAAGCCCTAAAACTAAACCCTGTTTTGTAAATAAATAAAATCTTGTGGGTGTAAATTTTTTGCATTTTTCTTGAACGTGTTTGCTCTCTTTGTGTCTTTTTAGAAATTATATTTTAACATTTTTTTGGCAGCTTTGTGTTGAAATCAATGAAATGTGAAGGAAATGATAAAAACGGAGCAGGTCGTTCTGTCATTCTTTCTACTTCAACGCTGAATCAGAATTGATGGATTTATGCATTTTGACTCAAATAAAAACATTTTCCAAAACAATTTGCACTTTTATTTTGATTTTACAGTCCCTGACTGAAAGATAGGAGAGAGTGAATGTGTGAAGCTTCAATAAGTTTGTTGGAAAACAAAAATCTACATCATAATTACAGTTTTTGACACCTTAATGTTTACTTTATCTCTGAACAAAACAATAAGAAGCAATGGAAGAGATGTTACTATGTGTTAACTTTTAAAGATTTTGAGGCAGTACACACAGAAACTGACTTAAATCAATTTATTGTATGGAATATTTGAATACTAAACAACTCACATCAGGTTAAAACAGTCAGGACTCAAACATAAACTTCAAAAATGTTTAATATTAGGCCAAGCTGGGTATACAAAATTATAAATATGTCTTCAAATTAAATACACAAGGAATACAGAAGAAATATTTATAGATTTCCGGGAAATAACTTTTTTTTTTAAATCCCTTCTACTTGTAGGTTATTGTTTTGTCCAGCAGGTGGCAGTAATGCGTCTAAGAGGTGATGGCTAACTGCTAATTAAACCCAAAGAAAAAGATGCAAGTGACTTCTCTGTCCAATAGCAGGAGCTGTTATTCGTCACAAACTGTTCATTGACCAATCAGAGTCGTCGGTGCTTATCGGAGTTTAGCGGGTTTCGACTCGACAGCATAGCTAAGTTTGCGATCTTTGTGTGGAAGATCAAAAAGTCTTATGGGGATAAAAATAATATATCTAATTTGTTTCTTTAGGTAAATATTCAGTACAAAGAGCCTATGGTGTTATTTTTATTTTTATTTTTTTACAAGTAAAATTTAAAACGACAACTAGCTGCTAATGCTAATCATGTTAGCTAACTAACAGCATTTTTATTATGCGCGGTTGTAAAACGTTAAACTCCTTTATTTTCACGTCGAACTGTTCTTAAATAAGAGGTGAGTACATTAATATATGTGATAAACTGTACTTGTTATCATTTTCTTTTATCTAATTTGTGATGAGTTCTGGCTCAGCTCAGTTTCTGTTTACTCTGTTGTCCTTTATGCTAAACTTTCAGCGATTAAAATATTAAACTTCCTCTAATAATTGTTTTAGTTTCTGCTTTTGCTGTTGCCTGTTCTGTTGTATTCCAGATTATTAAAAACAGGTAGTTTTTCATTACTTCTCAGAACTCAGGTTGACGAGTTTTAAGCCATTTTTAAATCTTTAAAAGCCTCTAAACAGGAATTTATTACCTGTTTATCACATTCCTTTGTAATGTTTTAATGTCAGCTGTGGGGGATTAAACATTATTTAATGATTATATAAACAGTGAAAATTCTCAGTAACTTTATGAAATCTTGTGGCAAACGTGTTATAGTTAAATATTTTATTAAAGTTTCTGCTCATTTCCTCCCTAAATAAATTACTTGTATTTTAAAACCATACCTGGACTTTATTTTACAAAAGTTTCATAAATAAACATAAATAGATCTGTAATTTGTTAACTTAGTTTATCTTTAAAGTGATTATCTACTGTAATG
>JAOXNZ010000177.1:2516079-2526262 GCA_028566095.1 Kryptolebias brasiliensis | reverse complement strand
ATCAATATATCTGGAAAACTACTGCAGTGAAGTCCTTCAAACTGCACCATGTGGTGCGGCTCAGGAGAACCTTTTTTTAACTTTGATTTCAGTCTTTGCAATGAGTACCTTTAACTGCACAATAAAAAGATGTTTCTGCACCAAACAGAAAAAAGGCTTCCTTTTGTTTCGGTCCAAAACTTTTTTAAACATTCTCTGAGAGCGTTTCAGAGGTTGCTGAGTTCTGCTTTAATGTTCTTTACTTTCTGCCTTCAGACGTGTAATAACATCAACAGTAATCCAACATGTTTATCTACAGTTATCTGAGTAAAAACATGTGACATATGATGATTACATCAAAATAACGGAGGCGGCACACAGTTTAGGAAAGAGAAGTATATTTTATTTTTAGCTCAACAAGCCTAAAATCCTAAGAATAATGCCATGAAATGTGTCGTCATGAGGGAAACAATAGTGAATGAGATGCTGCATGTTGGAAACCAAAGCAGAGGCGGAGAACACCTGACCCAGGTGGTCCTGATCCACAAACAGCCCAGCAGTAAACGGCATCACCTCATGGATCAACACATGTCTGGATATAAATGTGGAAGAAGGTCTGAACTCATCCTGCAGAGCCTAAAATTACCACAGATTAAAACAAACAGAAAACTAGAGGTAACCCCTGATCTACGGGGGGGCTGCAGGGACAAAGGAGACCCTGAACAGGACTCCCTCCAACAGGCTTATCAGCGCAGGACTGAGAATATAAAGAACTAGAAGTACACAGAGTGTAAATATACAATAAAAATAAAAAGGAATTTACAGTTAGGTTAAATTAAGGATGGATGTTTTGGATCTTCTGTCTCTGTGATCACTTTATGTCTCCACAAACATAAGAGTCAATCCAAAAGGTTGTTCCTTCTTGACTCTTTAACCTTTCAGGTTGAACTTTATTAAACCTGGTGTAACACTGGAGGAACACTGCCTTTAAATACAAAGTTGCCTGTGTTTTTGTGACATTTTATCCAAATCTATCCAAAATATTAAAGGTGTTTAATTAAAAATAAGACAGTCAGTCATTTTAATCAATAGAACTCTGACTTGTTCGCTGAGAATCAAAAGAAAAATTCTCTGAATTGAGCGAGACAAAGAAATTCAAATATAATTTAAAAATAGATCAAATTCAGTCTTGGCTTTAGAAGACGTCTTCTCAGATCAGTTAGAATTAATTTGTAGTTTTCTTTGTGTTGATTTGTCATCTATTTGTTTCACATTTTGTGTCTTAATTACAGAATTAAAACAAACAGAAGCAGAGTATTTTCTCCAAATAATTTATTGGTCCATATTGTTAGTACATGGAAGAGGTTAATAATGATTCCACTTAGGATTTACAAACGTTCTTTCTCTGTACAACAATCAGCTGGTCAAACAGAGGATGATATAAGGTTGTGTGACACTATTTAATGTGCAGAAATAAAAACACAGAGGTACAGTTTTCAGCAGCAGCTTTGAGATTTTTAAAATGATCCTTAAATCTGCAGAAACAGAAATAAACACCACAAACCTGTCTGTTTAAAACAACTCTGAAAGGCTTCATGAACTGATCAGGTTTAAAACAAAGAAAAATATCAACCATCTTTGGTTTGATGTGTGAATTTAACCCAGGTTTAACACTGACTCTGTTTAAAATGACCTTTAAATACCACAGAAATATAAATGTTTTACAGGATAGAAGACAAACTTTGTTGGAAGTAAAATCTGATCCATCAGTAAAATTCAGGTTCAACACATCAGAATTAATTCACACGTTTCTGTCAGAAAACACGTCAGTTTTTATTGTTATTTATGTGTAAAATAAATGTTCTCATCTCGCTCTCATATATTCATTATCAGTGACATTAATCTCTATGCAAATATTTATACTTTACAGTGTGCACAGTTTAAATGGATAAACTCACACATTTCCTGCTCTTTCAGTGTTTCCTCTGTAACAAACAACAAAACAACAGAAACACAACAGAGGAAACCTCGCAGATAAACACACCTCTCACTGAGACTGAGCTCCAAACCTGCAGGTAAAACCTCCAAACTGAGCCTTCACAGAAGGTAAAACATGAAATCATAACTAACTCTGTGTGTCAAATGTCTCCGAAGGCTTCAAAGTATTGAAGAGGTTCTGTGTCATATTTAGTCCACCCCGACTGCTTGGTTCTGCAGTAACACAAAAACATGTTTTTACAAAGTTTGACTGATAAGGTGATTTAAAAAACAAGTTTTCACATTAGTGTTGTTCCCATCATCGGACAGCAGCAGTACCAGATATTACCACAAGAGGGCACACTTCTTGTCTGAATGACTGAACAGCGCCCTCCAGTGGACAAACTGCAGCTCTACAAGGAAACCAAACAAGAAATAAGAATGGTGTATGGTGTAAAGAAAACGGAAAAACAGAATGAACTATTAAGAAAGTCCACAGCTTAATGAAGACAGGAAACTGATAATAAAGCAAAAACTTAAAAGACCAATAGCTGAGAGGTTTGACTGAATTGTTGATAAAAAAACAACAAGTTTTTACATTAAAGCGTTTGTTCCCATCATCGGACAGCAGCAGTACCAGATATTACCACAAGAGGGCACACGTCTTGTCTGAATGACTGAACAGCGCCCTCCAGTGGACACACTGCAGCTCTACAAGGAAACCAAACAAGAAATAAAAATGGTGTATGGTGTAAAGAAAACGGAAAAACAGAATGAACTATTAAGAAAGTCCACAGCTTAATGAAGACAGGAAACTGATAATAAAGCAAAAACTTAAAAGACCAACAGCTGAGAGGTTTGACTGATATGGTGATAAAAAAACAAGTGTTCACATTAAAGCGTTTGTTCCCATCATCGGACAGCAGCAGTACCAGACATTACCACAAGAGGGCACACGTCTTGTCTGAATGACTGAACAGCGCCCCCAGTGGACAAATTTGCTCTACAAGCAAACCAAACAAGAAAAAAAATGGTGTATGGATTAAACAAAACGGAAAAACAGAATGAACTATTAAGAAAATCTATTAGTTAAACTGTTTTAATCATTTATCTTCTATTCAACTATTTATTAAAATAGATATATAATTGTTATTAGGTGCCGCTTGTCCAGAGGACTAGTTTTATTTTCATGTGGAAACATTAAAATGACAAAGAAACCTTGAAAGCATCAGCTCTGTTGCCATGGTTACAGACAGTTTAACATGTATTAGTACCACTGCAGGACATTCAAACCAGTGTAAAATAAAAGCACAGTAATGACAGTTAAATGTCTTCTAAGATTCTCTGCTTGTCTGATTCTGCCATATTTATTTACCTTCACCGACTACAGCCCGCCTAATGTCGGTCAGTCATGTGACTCAAGCTTTCATGGTGGATTCAACCAACTGTTTTGTTTCCATTGAGCGCAGACCTGCATTTCAGAATTACAAATCAATATATCTGGAAAACTACTGCAGTGAAGTCCTTCAAACTGCACCATGTGGTGCGGCTCAGGAGAACCTTTTTTAACTTTGATTTCATTCTTTGCAATGAGTACCTTTAACTGCACAATAAAAAGATGTTTCTGCACCAAACAGAAAAAAGGCTTCCTTTTTGTTTCGGTCCAAAACATTCTCTGAGAGCGTTTCAGAGGAACCACGGAGCGCACGGCGCAGATTAAACATCTGACAAACTGAACCAAACTGATGCAGTTTGATGACACTTTAAAAGATTTTCACCTAGGTTTTTTTTTTCCAACAACTAAAACAAAAAATAAAACAGACAGCACCAATATTAAAGTTCTGATAAGTGTATATTTACAATACTGTTAATAGTCTTGTCAAGGTGCAGACATTCAAAGAACACATTAAGAAAATAAAATCCGCCCCTTAAGAAACTTCTGAATCTCATTTCCAGGATGAGTTTATGTTCTGGTACGTTGGAACATTTTGGACTTGTAGTGAATCTGAACATCACATTCTGACCTCCAGGTGATTGAAAAATAAACATAGCAGCTGAGAAAAGACAAAACCATCAATCAGGATTAATGATTAGATATTAACTCTAAAAATCACTACAGCCTCAGTTTGACCATCAGATCTGTTACATGAAGCACTGAGGTTAAAAAAAAGAAAATCAACCTCTGCTGATGTGGGAAAGAAACTCAAATCTTGGATATTTTCAGCTTTTTTCTTATATGAACAAATCCTGCAGCTTTCAAATCTATTAGTCCTTAAATAAAACATATATGTCATCTATTTTTTCTGTTTCTAATTTGTCTTGCAGATTTTTATCTGAGCACAGCGACAGGTCACAAAACGTTACTGCAGAGAATCACAGCCGCGTGGAACGTTACAAGATTTTGGTTTCCTCTCAACAGACGCACAGATTGAAGAAAATAAAAACTTGATCAGAAACAGCAGGTCTGTTTCGATGAGGCCACTTTTCAAGTCTTCTTGGTGCAACAGATGTGGAAAACATCAGACCGAACTGTTTCAGAAACTTCCCATCACAGAAGTCAGAATCTAAAAGTCCGATTCAGGCTGCGTGTTCAACAGGAGCCCAGGTTTTTGTTTCCATCCTTAAACTGCTTGAATGTGTTTTGGAAGAGGACTGGGCTTCTTCCCAGGGAATCAAACAGCAGCAGGAACCAGAAGAACCCCTCAGAACCGAACCCCCCTTAGATAAACCAGATTTAAGTCACGCTGCTTTCATCTGGACTGATGTCACATGCGTCTTCATCACACACAGCTCGACCCAACCCGAGACCCCCAAACATCCCCGACCCCTGATCCTGACCCGGACTCTGAGAGACCACCCCCAGCAGCGCCCCTGCAGCAGCCACGGTGTTGTTACTTCCTGTGACGGAGCTGGCGCCGTGATGAGCCGTCAGAACAGCTGCTGACACAGAAGCTCCTCCTCTGGTTCCTCCTGTCAGGATGCCGCCCTGTCCTCCCTCACCTGCAGACAGGAGGAGGTGGGGGGAGGAGTTAAAATCAGGCCCATCCTCACCCCCACCTCCTCCTCCTCCTCGTCTCCCTCTGTCACCGCCGCCCCCACCATCTCCTCCCTCCCCCGGCCTGCCGCGCCTCTCGCAGTGCGAGCGGTGCCTCATGAAGCTGTCGCGCCACATGAACTTCTTGCCGCAGCTGAGGCAGTCGTACGGTTTGAGCCCGGTGTGCGTCTTCATGTGCTCCGTCAGGTGGTGCTTCATCTTGAACTTCTTGGCGCAGACGGGGCAGTGGAACGGCCGCAGGTCCAGGTGCATGTTGATGTGTCGGTCCCTCATGCTCTTATGGGTGAACGTCTTCCCACAGTGACACATAAACACCTTCGCTGATCCACCGGAGCTGCTGCCGCTGCACCCGCCTCCAACCCCCCCACCGTCTGAACCATCAGCCCCCAGACCAGCCTGCAGGTGGACCGCTCCGTGCTCCAAACTAGAACCTTTGAAGGAGGCTCCTCCCATCATCCCTCCTGCCATCCCCAGCGGAGGAGCGGCAGCATCCAGGGAAAGTCCGGAGGTCTGGCTGTAGAGCAGGATCTGGTTCCCCTGCATGTCCAGGGGGAAGAGCTGGGCCCGGGCCGAGGCTGCAGACTGAACCTGGCCCAGCAGAGCCGAAACCGCCCGGTTAGTGTTCTGGTTCTGACCTGCAGCGCTGTCATGAAGGTGCTGAGCTAAGGTCTGCTCCATCAGGCTGCCTTCAAACTTGAGGTAGTCCTCTGAAGACTGGCAGTAGTCCACCTGGACAGAGACAGAGATTTAGGACTCAGTAATGACAACAAATTTGGAAGGAATTAATACCCTCAGAACATTTTGCTAAATTAAAAAAAAATAATAATAATTAAGCAAAGGGTTCTTCTTTTTAATTTGGTAACTTTGGCACCCTCTAGTGGTCATATAAAAAACAGCACCACTTTCCATCAAATTGTCTTTTATCTATAAATAAAAAACCCAGAAGGAGCTCTGATGTAAGTTTCAGCTCACCTGTGAGTCCATGTCGCTCTCAGCTCGGCCCCCCAGCTCGGCTGAAAGGCTCCTGACATTTGAAATGTTGAAGTTGCCCCTCTCCCTGTCTTGTGCCACCAGCTCCATCTCCCTCTCATCCTCGTCCTCCTCGTCGTCTCCTCCCTCTTCCCCGGACACCACGATCAGGTCGTCGTCCTCGGCGCGTTCGGTCTTCACCACCACCCACTGTTTGCGGGGCATGATGCTGGGCTGGCTGTAGGTGGGCCGCTTCTGCAGGGTCACTGCCGAGTCCTCCCCGTCCTCCAGAGGGACAGTTTGATGTTAGGCTATTGATGTTTAAAACTAAACAATAAACAAGCTTCCTTTGTCTAAAACCTACAACCTTTTAAAGTGGCATTAAATAAGTCTGAAAGGGAAAATAAAATGATTTTCCTTTGAAGTTTCCTGCTTTAAAGTTGCTTCATGGCAGTAAAGGTGAAATTGATTGATCACCTTAATTGATTATTGATGGATAAATATGTAAAACATACAGAAATGTTAAACTTACTTGTCAATCTTTGTGATAAATAAAGTTTGAAGATGAATTACTTCCTGGTTGCTGACCCTCACCTGGTAGGAGGAAACACCGAAGCTGTCGCTGACCCCGACCTCCTGCTCCGACACCGAGCTTGATTTCTTCCTCCTCCCACTGCCTCCTCCTCTTCCTCTTTTCCTTTGATGGTACAGCACCTCCTCCTCCTCTTCATCCTCCTCCTCCTCCTCAATGAGCAGGGCCTCTTCTCCTGATGGGGTGCAGTAGCTGGGGGTGTTGCTGGCTCTGCCCCCATCCACCAAAGCCCCCGCTGCAGCCGCTCCACCTCCTCCAAAGCTGCTCCCGTCTCGGGGGCTGAAGTAGTTGGTGCTGCTGGGGGACTGGCTCTCGCTCACTGAGGGCCGGCTGGGGGACTGGGGGGCTCTCTGGGGCTCGTCGGACTCCACAACCTGGACACCACCTGTGCTGCCGGCTCTGTTAGCTTCACCCTCAGTGTTGCTGCTGCTACACCCAGAGTTAGCTGACCTTTCACCTCCCCCTGCTCCTTCCTGTGCTGCTGCTCCTCCTCCTCCTCCACCCCCCATCGCTGCAGCTCGGCCCTCCCTCAGCAGCTCGGTGCATTTGTCCACGATGTGCCACATCTGCAGCACGCTGCCCACGGTGAGGTAGTTGACGATGTCGTCTCGCAGCATCCGGAGCTGACCGGTGTAGGCGCAGCTCAGAACGCTCTCGAACGCCAGCGGGTCCATCACTGCCGGGATGGAGACTGTCGACATGTTCTTCAGCAGCACCTGGACACAGGTGGAGGTCAGTACGTTACAGGAACAGCTTGTAAAAACTACATTTCTGTAGTTTACAAAAAATAAATCTGATCCTGACTGATATAATCCAAACAGGTAAAGTTTGCACAGTAAATGTCTGTTGTTTAATTTGTTAGATATCTGTTGTCCCACCTGATCATGGAAGTACGGAGAGGACGCAGCCAGGACGCAGCGGTGGGCCTTGAACACGTGTCCCTGGACGTGGATGGAGAGGTCACAGAGACTGCCATCCTCTCTCTGACGGTTCAGGCTGTCCAGAACCGAGGTCTGAGCGCTGGGGAAGCTCACCTGGACCACTGAGCCACCTGAGCTGCTACTACTGCTGCTGCTTCCCACTTCCATGGGAACCGACTGCATCTGGATGGTTTAAAACAAACTTTTCTGACTCTCAGTGTTTTAAACTAAACAAAATTAATCGTTTGTTCATCCAGGACCTGGCAATAAGAGTTGAACAAAACTGGACTTTTGTTGTTTTTAAAGACATTTTTAGTCTCATCTGAAAGATTTATTTGGTTCTGATTATGGACTGGGAGTTTCAGGCTTATAAATTTGGGGCAATCGCTCTAAAGGGGTTGTTAGAGTCAGTTCCTGTGGTGGACAGCTGGGTCTGAGGTGAAACATCTTCAAGAGACAAAACAGGAAGTCCAGTTGTCTTCTATTCTTAGACTTACACTTAGCTGAGTGCTGAGTCAACATTTTGGACTCTGACATTCAAACTCAGGAAGTTGGAGATTTAATTAGAAGATATTTTGAATTTAAATTGCACTGACTGATTCCAGTTTAAGATAAATTTCAAACAAATTGCCATCAATACAGACAATTTCAATCAAAGATGCATCAACACAACCAGAACTTTTTAAACCTGGTGTCCAAACAACATGTCACTAAATCAGCTTTAAGAAGAACTTCAGAAATAAAATAAATTACTATGATCATTTTGAGAGTTTTTTTTGTTTAAAAATATTCAGTTTAATGAAAAGAAGCAAGCTCGTGTTTATAAATAAGCTGAAAATAATGTGATTTATTGCAGGAGTTCTGGATCGTCTCTGAACCTGAACTCTTATCTGCAGATTTTATACGTCAGATTATCAGATTAGATGCCAGGAAAAAAACCCAACAAACCCAATCGTTTCTAAAGATTTTATACACTATAGTTTCAACTTTTAAGTTGACTAATTTCTGTTTTTTAAATAATACATTTTAGAGCAATCTAATTTCTTTGGGGGAATTATTAAAGTAAATTTCTGTCTGTTTAATTCAGTTAAAGAGAAAGTTCCTGTTACTTTTTGAGCTGCTCACTTAATTTGTAACTAACACATTTTATGAGTTCAGGTGGGATGATGAATCCAGATTGGGCTGGTTATTTACAGATTATTTAATATTCACCCAAAAATATTGTGCAGAATAACACAGACAGACTATTTAAGCAGCTGTTTCCATACCTGACATCCTGCAGAGGATCCATATTCTAGGTGTATTTAATTAAAGTTAAATTTCATGATGACATCAGACAGATTTGATCAGAATTTCATGTCAACACCGTGTTGCTTCAGACCAACAGCTCGGCTGTACTTTCATAAAACTGACAGAAATTAAGACTTTAGTTGCAGAATGCATGAGAAATCCAACATCTGGCGCATGAAGACACCTTCAGCTGATAAAAACGAAGCTGCAGGTTAAAAACCAAGCTGTCAAAACTGATTTACTGCTGACTGTGTGGCAGATAAACAGCGAAACATCTGTGGAGCCGTCAGACTCCCATCACTCCATTACAGATGTGACGTTAGCATGATGCTAGCTGCTGTTAGCTCGGACGGCTGGGGTAAAAACAAACAAAAAGCCCGCTCGGCTCACCGTTTCAGGCTCTGCGGCCCTCGGAGGTCCGGTCCCTGGGTGAGAAGGAGGCAGACCGTCCCGCCTGTTGATCCAGGACCTGAAGTTTCAGGGGCATTTTCAATAAATCTTCTGTAAAAAGCAGATTTCTGCGGCGACAGACACGGACACGTCGCCTTTAAGGCGATTCCAGACAGACAAGCCAGACTTCGGCCGACAGAAAATCAAAACATTAAATATTTAAATTAAACTTTAATGAGGCTAATAATACCTGGAGATTATATTTACACATTTCACAAAGAGTAACTGTGTCAGTTAGAATAATGCTGCGTTTAGTTTTGATATTTAATCTTGTCTCATCATTTTAATCAGCATGTTATTGAAATACAGTTTAATAAAATATTAATTTATTTAACTGTTAAGCTGATTTAAAAAGAAATACACATATGTATAAGTTTCTCCCCCTTCAAATGATCATGTAATCTTGTTCAAGCAGTCATCCTGGAAGTTTTTCTTTAGACTTTGGCTGCTTTTCCATTTAATTTTGTAATAAATTGTTCCATTTAAACTAATTTACTCTGACATATAAACTATTAATGCATGTAAAGGCTCCTAAAGTCAAACAGAACTGTTACAAATCACAGACAAAACAAATAATCAATTTTAAATGAAATCTCTTACATGTTTTGGTGATAACAGCCCAAAAAAAACAGATATAGGATGATCTTTTTGCATCAAGGTGAATCAAAACGATATATTTACCTGGCTTACAGTAGTTAAAAAACAAACACTGGAAATGTCAAGTCTGTCTCACTGGAAGTAAAATATGAAAGAACGATGGGCGGGTCAGGACAGTTCTGTATACATGTACAATCAGTTTGTGTATTTGTATATATGTATGCATGTGTATATATAGCTCAAAGTGCTGTACAATAAAACCTTTAAACAGCCATAAAAATTGTAAAGTAAAACAAAAACAAAAAAAGATATGTAACAACATAAAATACAAAAACAAGTAAAAATAATAAGACA
>JAOXNZ010000177.1:2502964-2515979 GCA_028566095.1 Kryptolebias brasiliensis | reverse complement strand
AATAAGACAAAATAAAAAAAATACTTAAAATGCCAAAACTAATGCCTTTTGTTGGAAGTAAGAATGATTTGTTTTTAAATGGTTCAGTTTTGTGAACTAATAAAAAATAGCAGAAAACAAATATACCATTTACTAAATGTCTTTATTAACACGAAACATTACAGTAAAAATACAACAGAAACTGATTACGATTCTTCCATTAATGAAATGACACAAACTCAATACAACTGATCAACATTTGAGAGATTAAAAAAAAAGTTAAGACAGATTTATCTGATTTACAAAGAGAGGAAAAATTTAAAATGTTTTACCAGCTGATAAAAAAACCTTTGGTTCTTAAAAAATCTGGCCTGAGCACGCACCAAACTGTACGATGGAGAAGCCCAATGAAACCATTATAAATAGTTTACTGTGAGGCTAAAATACGATAAATAGAAAAGAAAGAAGTTGGTTTGTTCAGGTTATTTAGGATCTTTACTTCCTGTTGGAGCTCGCCGTCCCGATCACGCAGTCATTCACCTGCGAAGACAGAGGATCACGTTTCACAGAAATGTATGAAAAATTTAAAAAGGCAGCTTAAAATAACTGACGTAGTTTAGGTAATAAATTCTATTTAACCTTTATTTAAAAGCCCATTCAGATCACAGATTTCTTTTTTTAGTGCAGCTTAAACCTGCATGTTTTCGACTGCGGGAGGAAACCCTCCAAACACGAGGACAACATGCAAACTCCACACAGACAGACGCCAGGCCCGACCTGGGGTTTAAACCCACAACCTTCTGGCTGTGAGGTCGCAGCGCTAACCACTAATCCGTGGTGCTGCCCAAATAAAATAAGAATTATTACTCCAGACGTTACTGACCTTGCTGGCAAACCTGAGGGAGTTGAGCGTTTCTCCGAAGCTGTCCAACTCCGGAGAAATGTTTACGAACATCAGGCTGGACAGACAAAAAGACAATACAATCAGAGACAAGACGCTACAAAATGATCGACTCAATTTCAGTTTATTACAAAAATGAGTGATTTTGTGAGCTGAACTGACATAAGAGAGCTTCTGTAGCTCATTAGAAACCATATGATAAAAAAGTAAAAAAAAAAAAAAACAAACTCACGTTTTGCTGTTTCCTCCCAAACAGTCCTGGAGAAGATATGTCAGCTTTGAGTTTCTGTAAGGGATGTGGCTCTCCTGAAACACAAAGTAGGTCGTTTCATTCACAAATGAACAGAGCTGGAAGTCCAACATGAGTTTTCTAATTCTCCATCAGCTGCAGACCATCTGAACTGAACACTTGGTTTCTGTTTGGGGCTCCAGCCGACTCACCTTGTTGGCCAGAGCAGTGATAACAATCCCCAGGTTGGACAGGGAGCCGTTGATGGAGGTCATTTCTTTGAAACGGTCACCCTGAGACTGACTCTTCATCATTCTCTCACTGCCTGCCAGGTCCACCAGGCAAAGAATGGCTACAGGTGAAAAAAGCAAACAAACATGTTTATAAGAACCTGCACTCAGTTTTTAAATAACAAGACGGGAGACTTTCTTTAATTTAATGGAGAAATTAAATAAAATATAAATTAATGAGTTTTTATGTTTTTCATTTAAACACTTTCACAAAACACTCCAGTGGTCCATTTCTCTGATTTCAAACATTAATGACTTGTTTTTAGAGTTTTTGTGGGCTGATTGTGTGGGCGGGGTGACCTCCTTGGTTGGTGACATGGAAGGAGGCGGGGCCAGCTGTGGCAGATCGCTGTAGGACACTGAGGAGGTGACTGTCGCCGTGTTTATCAGGGAAAATGGAAGCAGCAGAAAAAGCAAGTTTTGTTAACAAGAGAACCGTTTTGGAAACATGTTTTTTGGGGGGTCTGGGGTGATGCTTAAACCCCCAGTCTTTAGAATGATGTCACACAGTCTTCGAAGGAGTTTCCCATCTGGACAGCGAGAGACAAAGGGTAGTAGTTCGGACAGCGAGAGGCTGTGCACAGTCAGTCAGTGGACTGAGTTGCAATTTTCCCTCCGGAGCTAAACTAACCACATCTATCAAACTCTCTTGTCCTTCCTGTGTTTGGCACAGGACACGTCACACTTCTGAGCAATCACGAAAAATGCTGAAGACGAAGTAGTAATTTATTTGACCTTTTATTATTAGAATTATTTTAAAATGAGAGACTCTGAAAACGAGTACTTTTTAGGACTTTCTTTTGATTTTTGTTATCTTCATAACACTTTTTAATTTCCCCTTTAAACCAACAACAGATATTTCAAAAGCCAAAGTGAAACCAAACCTCATCAGTGATAAAATACTCACACTTGCATTTAACACCCCTCCCAGCGTTTGCTCCCTCGATTTGCAGCTGGAACACAGAGTGGGAGCGGGACGACCGGTCGTTCTGGGCCGTTTGGGCCGTGGCACGATTCTGTTTGGCCAGAGCAATGAGGTCGAAAACCTGGCAGGAGGCAGCGAGACAAGTTTATTTATAGTTATAAAGGATATAATCAGTTTAAAATGACAAGACTCTTTTTGTTTGTCTCAACTTTCGCTGCTGAAAAGTGAAATATAACTTAGGTGACCAGGAAATCTGCCTGGCATACCTGATCCTCAGTGTAGACCTTCTTGTAGGTGAGGTTGGTGACCGTCACCTCGTTGTTTGAGGTCTTCCTGATCTCGTGTTCTGGTCTCTTGCTGGCCTTGCCGGAGTAGAGAAGGTCTCGCAGGGTCTCGTTGTAAATCTCAACAAAGCTGGCTGTAAAGGTGAACTGAGATAAAAACAGACATGGTTCCACAATTAAACAATCATGAATATTATTTCCTCTGATAATAAAGAGCCACATCTCACAGACAACAGTTTGTTTTTACAAGAACATAATCTGACTTTTGTATAAAATTTATAGTTTTTATTTGTTTATCATTAAAGTTATGTGTGAATTTAGTATTTCTGGATCTAATTATTTGTTTTATCTTTAAACTAACCTCCCAGCCCTGCGATTTCAGCTTCTCTCCAGCTCTGAAAATTTGCTGCACTGCTCTCGGGATGACTCCTCTGAAGTCATCGACCTCCTCTCCCTCCATTGTGTAGGTTTTCCCGCTTCCCGTTTGGCCGTATGCAAAACAACAGACATTATACCCATCCAGGGCTGACTGAACGAGCAGTGAGATCTCTTCAAAAATCTGAAAGTAAAAGTCATTATGAACTTTTTTCCTCTGGGACATGGCCAAAAAAAACAAACAAATCTTAAGCACAGATTTGGTACAGGTGTTATATTTACCTCCTGCTGTGAAGCCTGGTGACCAAACACACGATCAAAACAGAAATGATAATTCTTCTGAGTTTCTGTATTCTTTCCGGTGTGAGACTGATGGGCAAAAAAAAAAAAAAAGCAGAATTCAGTCCAACTTGTTCACAACAACCAAATATCACTTCTGATGACAGGGTTTGATGTGATTATTTGAAATATAACACAGACATGTTCGTTTTTAATACATGACAGGAACTTGCTGCTATAGCCTGGAGAATAATCCGATTCACTGATGATTCTTACCTCCTCGGTTTTGGCCAACATTATCGATTTGTCGTCACTGGCTGCAAGCTGGATGTGATTACTTAGACCTCCGTCCACTAGAGGGCGCACTCGGCAAAACACCCTAATGTTTCCCTGTAAAAAATGAAACAAAATTAGATCGTTTCATTAGTAGTGGATTTTCAGAGGGAAATTTAAGGTGTAAACAACCAAACAATGTAGTAAAGCAACCAAAGAAAATGAGAAAAAAATAAAAACACAAAACACAATAAGAAGTAAATGCCTTAAATGGTTATAAGAACTGTAGAAAGGTTCCTGTGGTCCCTCATCTGAGAGGCCATATTGAGCCACACGGTAACCCACCTTGAGCTCCTGAATGGTGTTGTGAAGCTGTCGGCGCTCCATCTCCCCAGCATGAAGCTCGTCTTTCTGCTGCACCACAGTTTCTCTCAGAGAGTGGACCTCTTCTTCTGTGTTTCTGAGGGTGGTCTGCAGACGATCTATTGTTGACTCCTGGACTGACAATTTCATCTGCAGCACAAGAAAAACAAACAAAAAGTCGCTAAAAAAAAAAGAAGAAACAGCAAACAGAATTGTTTTTAATTGCAAAAAGCTTTGAAACCCACAATCATGTACAAATCCATCTGTTACTAATTCCATTAAAGTTAAACTTTTTAAACAGGTCAAGGTAGCCAAAGGAATTAAATCCACCCACTGGTGTTCAATGGGAGACCTTTTACCTTCAGGGCCTGCAGTTCTATCTCCTGGCTGTTTCGCAGCGTCTCCATGGCTTTGTAATTTTCCTCTAAATTAGAGAGCTTCTTCTCAAGGCAGCTCTTCTCGTTTGACACTTTCTGTAGCTCGTTCCGGACTTCTGATAAAGCCTGAAGCTCCACTTCATACTTGCTATATGAAAAAAAGATTAGTGAAGGAATTAGGAAAAAAGGAAAATGAGCACCACATAAAAATATATATATTTTTTCAAAATCAAATCTCTCTGAAACCTGATTTTGCTTGTCTGGGTCTCAACTTTCTTCTCCAGTTCAGCCACCCTGGATTGGCTTTGGACCACTGAGCCTTTGAGTACATTGTTCTCCTCGTTTACAGATTTGACCCTGGTCTGGTAGTTACGGATCCTGCCCTCCATATCGCTGACCTTCCCCTTCAAGTCCCATGCCTGACGCCGGGGGGCCCCGGTCCCACCTGCACACAAGAGAATTGCAAGTTTTCTCGTTTACTTTTGGGCAAATATTTCACAACAGCAGCTTTGGTTTTGAGGTTTTGGTGTTGTGCATAACATCGGTCACTCAGCTGAGGCTTACAGAGACTAATAAAAGAATAGAGAATAGAGAATAATGAAAGGCCACTAATTGCCTTTGTCCCTAAAATTCTTTCTGTATTTCCGTACTTCGACTTCCTGAAACCATGACAACATCATTACAAGTTACACAGGTGTTCAGGCATGATAAAAACTGCTTCTGCATAATTTCTTTACATTTCCCCCCCCCATTGTCAGTGTTTTATATGTTCTCTAATAAGGACACTGTCAGAATAAACACAAAAAAGCACAGTGACACAGAGAAAACAACTTAAACTTTATATAAAAATATTTCAACAAAAGAAGTCATTTCTCAGACACATTTTCCCCAGTTTTTTTTTTCTATTATTAATAAGCTTAAACGTTTCGCCTCCGCTGCCTTAAAAAGGTGCCTGGTTTCACAAAAACAAAAACAAAAAAAGGAACAATTTCTTACCTGTTTTTGCACCACCAGGTTGTTTTATGCTGGCAGAACCTTTTGGAGCAGTGGAAGCTGCAGGTTGTTTCAGGACAGCTGATAAAACAACAACAAATTATGGTGCATTCATCAGACGTGTTTATGGAACATCAAGAGTTATCACCTCATCAATAAATTGTATATCTATCTTACCTCTGGAAGGACCAGCAGCAACCGTGGCAGCTCCTGCACCTCTAACTGATTTGTCTGCGTAAGGATAAAATGGTAAGAACAGTAAATAATAGAATTAATGAACCATGCACAAGCATAAAAACACAAGAGCTTTTCTCAAATACAGCTATAGAGAACCTCTGCAGCTCCCTGAATTTTGGGGATAACCATAAAAGATTCTTCAAGTACATAAGTGACATAATAACTCACAAAGAGGCGCTCTGGTTGCTGCAGCAGGAGGCCGTTTGTCTCCAATAACTGTTGCAGCTGTCTGCGGTCTATGTGGCTCCAAGTCTTTACGCAACTTTTTCTGCAAATACAAAAACACACAGCACAAAGTGAGAGCAATGACTCAGGTTTTGAATTTTAACAATAATCTACATTTTATGCAAACTTATAGAAAATCAATACAAAGACATTGTGCTAATTGGTTGGGGTAAAGACAATAACTGCTAACAAGGCTGGTGAAATTTATGGGATAAACCATACAAACCTGAACAGGTGCCAAGTCGTGGGAATTCTCAGAGTTGCTACTTGTGAGAACCCTTTTAGTTGCCATGACTGGCAAACGGGACATAATCAGCTGCAGATAAAGAAACAAAACATGGTCATTATAAACAATCACAGACAAGAAACAACAAGCAGTAACACCCATCTATAACCTTCATCCTCACCAGCCCTAATGGGATCAAATTTACATCACAGGTGTGAGGATCTGTTGTTTCGAGGATTAAAAACCCAGCGATACTTGAGAATCACAGGCATCCAATCAAAATATAACACGACTTTCATTAGCCGATGTTCATGTTGTTCTTCAGCAACTACTTTAATAAACAAACAATGTAATCTAAATTTAAATATTCTGTGAACGTATGTTAAAAAAGTACTTCAACAATGGAGCTCCATAGCGGACAGTCCTGTCTCCTTTCCTCTTCTCAGAGTCCTGCCATTTTCAGAAATTTTCTGATGACTCTGCAGGACTTTGATGCATCAGCGATGGAGAGGAGTGAGGACAGGACAACAGTGGAGAATTTTGTCACATGGTGCAAGCGGAACCATCAGTGTGACAAAAATGAAGGAGCTGTTGGTAGATCTAAAGAGGACTGAGGCACCTGTGACCCCCCGTTTCCATCCACTGGAAACTGGACCAGACTAGAAACTCTGAAGCCGTCTACAAGAAGAGACCGAACTGTCTCTATTTTCTGAGGCTGAGGTTGTTCAACATCTGCAGGACGAGGACGCTGAGGATGATCTACGAGTCTCTGGTGTTTTCTTGTTTGCTGCCGTGTACTGAAGGTTGCAGACGCCAACAGAGATTTAAGACCATCTTAACCAACACCTCCCACCTGCTCTGTGAGGTCCTGGATAGATGCAGGAGCTCCTTCAGCCAGAGACCATTACAACAG
Source organism: Kryptolebias brasiliensis (assembly GCA_028566095.1). Classification (NCBI taxonomy): domain Eukaryota; kingdom Metazoa; phylum Chordata; class Actinopteri; order Cyprinodontiformes; family Rivulidae; genus Kryptolebias; species Kryptolebias brasiliensis. Next base: position 2,509,110 of record JAOXNZ010000177.1, on the reverse strand, counting down.
AGACGACCCACAGAGACACAGGAAGTCCTCCTTCCAGCGGGCATCAGACTGTCTCAGACAATAACTGGTGTCCAATATCACTGTGTGTAATAAATCCAGTATAATTTTAGCATCTTCTTTATATCTGTTTAGCTCTGTAATTCATCTGTTTTTCTACTTGTCTTATTTGGTATATTTACTAATTGAAGGGGAATCTTGTTCTGTGTATTCTTGTGTATTCTGCAACAATGCTGAATTTCCCTGTGAGGATTATTAAATTATTTCTATTCTATAAAATGACAAAGCAAGCAGTAGTATGCCATTTATTGGCAAAACGATTTAAAACTCAAGAGAGCATACTTTGAACATTTGGAAATTACTTTGGACACTAGACAAATGTACTTTTGGCATTTTCTATTTGTTAATAAAACCCTGAAATTGAACACTTAAAAAACACGAATGTGAAATAACTCTTTATTTGTCTGAGGATTAATAAAACAATAAAAAGTGTAAATAAATTAACAAAAAACAACAACTTTATGACAATAGCTACGACTGAGCTAACTGCTTGAATAGCATTGCATTACAATAGAGTCAGATAGTGAAGAGAAACAGATGTTTTTTCACTTTTTTCAAAACGCAGGTTAACTAAACTTAGATTTGTACGAATGAATTTATGTTAGTTGACTTTAAACCTGTTTTCTAGATAATCGTGTATCATTTAAAACCATCTTTCATTAACCAACGTTCATCTCAGAATATTAACTCTTGCTAGCTTGAACGTAAAGTAGCTACGTTACGTTACAACTTACCTTACAAAATAAAAGTTTCAGTACTGTTTTAGCTACACCTATAAACTAATTTAGAAGGGCAACAAATGTAGATCTTAAAAACAAAAACAAATACCTTAGCGGTGTCCAAAATGCCTGTCGAATCCACCGTCTTCGGCCGTTTGAATTTGAAATCGAAATATTTTGACGGGCGCTTCGAATGAGCAGCTCCCATTGGCTGAGACGGTGCAGTCTCCGCCTCCGTGCTCGCGTAGGCTTGTTTTGTTTGGCGGTGAGTTCCGATTGGGCGGGATATATACAGTTGCATTGTTACCTCTGCTAAAAGCAGTATCGAGGCGATATTGGAGGGTAAAACGAATCTACTCACACAGGTTTGAATCAGCGGCTACAAAACAAATCACGCTAGTACAACTTTAGTATCGTATTTGTCACAAATCTAATCACACATCTTTACAAACAACATGCAGACTGAAAAAAATAAATAAACAAAAGGCCTAGCGTTCCTTGAAGGAATGCATATCGCCCGCCGCGTTATATGCCAGTTTTAATTCAAGATGGCCGCCCCAGCTATCTGCTATAGGCACATCTTGCGAGATCTCTTAATGCTCCGAGTGTTGAGGATGACTCTCAGCTACTACCACACTATATTTTAGCTCAATATCTGTAAAACTAATTTGATTACAGCCTTTTTTGTATCGGCTAATGTTGATTAGCTGTGGTGGCCATATTGAATTGGGATGACTCCAAAAGTTAATCAGCTTTAGATGTGTTTATGAAATGATTACTTTCTGAGTTTCATTGGAATATGTCTGCTGGAGCATGAGATATTTTGCTAATGGTACAAACACACACACAGGTCAAACATTATTGCTCAGCCTTCACCTTTAGGTGATGATAAAAATAAATAAATCAGAGAGCGATGGTTTTCCATCATTAAGTTTTTTGAATTTTATTCTCCATAAGGGAAACAGTCTGTTCAGATGAGTAAGAGGTTTAACTGTGCATACAGTATGCAAAGAGTGTAACATAGGTCAGTTAATAACTGTATTACCAGGAGCATTGCCATGTTATTTTTTTCATAAAAAGACAATAAAATACAAGGTTGGATATACATTTAGACCGTTGGCTTGTTGTACAGGCTGCTCGAGCGTTTTGATTCGGTTTAGACAGCTTACACAGTGTCCCAGGTCACGTTTTCTCTTTAACTTTTAAATTACATTTTCAGATAATTTAGAAGTTTGTCAAAAATGGGCTTTCTGATCACAGTGGTTTACTTTTAAACAGCACCACAAGGGGAATTGTGAACTGATTCCTGATAATAAAAAACAAAATGAACATTATTTTCTGAGAAATTAGAATAATTTGTGCAAAATTCTAACTTAAAATGAACCCATAAACAAAGGTATTAGTGGGAATTAGAAATAGCTTGAGCAGTCTCAACTGTCTTCATAATAGGCCCACCAAAATATTTTTTATTACTTTGGTTTCTCATTTAAATGAAAATCTGTATCATGTATGTTTGTGTTAAAAGAAATGCTGTATACCATTATTCAAACAACTAAGGAGTAACTTTAAACCTTTTAGACCTGAAATTCGTATATTTCTTGCAGCCAAACAAGGGTCAACCTGGGACGTCTTCAGTAATTTACACACAGGTTTTTTTTTTGTTTGTTTTGATATATTCTGTACACGAGACATACTTCCCTTTTACAAATGAAAAAGTCTTTTCTATCTATTTTATGTACAGCATACTGCAATACCATAATGCCTCAGAGTGAATATATTGTGGATAACATTTGCACTAGTTATAATGAAAAGTAGCAATAATATGTATGAAAAGTTCTTAAAAAACAAAAAGGTTGATAACAGTACCTGTCAGCTGTGTTTATCACACAATCATTATTTCCCATCAGCCACTCTGACAATAACAAGCTGAGCTCTCTTCAGTCTTTAGAGGAAGATAAGCTCTCCTCTTGGAATATTAAAAGAAACGGGACTAGACATTTTGCCGGGATTTTTCTCCCTGTTCTTATCACGTTCATGCACTCACTTTTTCTCTCCGTATGTTCACACAATCCTCTGTTGGTAGAAAAATACAAACATATGATTTATATATATGAAAAACAAACAAACGATGACAAACATAGGCATGAAGTACAAGCTTCATCAAGTGCTTTCTTTAGGACTCCTCCACTGTTTCTTTCTCTTGTGTTTCCATCTCACTCGGCTGCAGATTCCTCAGATTTAGTACATTCCTGAACTGCTTGGTCTCTTTTGTTCAGTGCTTTGGGCTCTGAGAAAGAAATCCTTGCTCCTCTGATGGAAGATGAGTGGAAAATGAATCATTTGAGATTCAGACCAGAAATTAGCCATACTTCCCTAACGCCACACCATTTTCTCCGAGGTTCCTTTTTGTGTTCATGATCTTTTCCTCAGGCTTGTCTCACAGTGCCTTTAGAACTTTATTTGTCTTCAGATGAACACGATGCCATTTCTGTTGCTATTTTGAGTTTTTCATTAATGAATTCTTGTCCTTTCTCTCCCTTGTTTCCACTTGAACTGAATATTGCAGAATGTTAAGATGAATGTAATCTGCATTTCCTCAAAGTTACACTAATCTGTGCACCATGAATGTCTGATTTCTCATTTCATGGATATTTTTCACTTATTTTCCTCCCACGATGCTTTGGAGCAGAAGTACTGGTTTAGGAAAAGTATTTTACAAGTTATTAAAATACAAACGTAGATTTAATCACTGTCTCTTTAAAATACATAAAAGCCAAAATCAGATATTTCACAAGAAAAATTTGGCTTCAAAATGAACACACAGAACCACCTAAAAGTTTTAGACTCAACTGCTTGATGTTTTGAAAGAGTATATCTCTAAACTTCTGACTAGATGTGTATTTTAACCTTCTAAAGGTGGCGTCTCACTGGGCTGTGACTAGCTGGAGAAGGTCTTCATGAGAGTCTCTTATGTCTTGGAACGTTTGCGGGGGTTCTCATCGACTCACAGTCTTGTCACTTGAGTTTCGAACATGACCCAAAAATGCCAAGGAGGGTGCAAAACGAGCCGAGGTGGGTACGACGTGAAATGGACAAACAAACAATGTGCACGGCCAAGAATGAAGTTTTTCCAAGCTGCGCACACAAAAATGTTCATACACTGGCTCTCTGGTCACTTGGTAACAAGCTCTCAGAATTGAGTCAGATAATTTGCACATTTTTTCATAATTTTTTAGTCACCAATAATCACCAAAAGTCGCAGCCCCGTGAGATACCATCTTTAACCAGCACTTCTACTGGAGGAACCTGGAAAGTGAACTGTAATCTAACAAGCAACCTAATGTACCCAACATTTTAAGCTTCACAACTGGATGAATTTGACTTTTATCTTTTGATTGTATTGCAATACCATATCAATCCCTTTTCAAAATGTCCGTCAGAGCTACTTAAATGAGAATATAAACACCACACTGTGAAATTCAGTGTCAAAACCACATGACTGATGAGGGCGGAAACAGTTTCTCCCCAGTTAGCCATTTTTCTTTCGTTTTGTTTGTTAAAGAAGACCATAATATTGAATGGAGCTAAATGAAAAGTTTGTATGGAGCTTTTTACACTGCAGATATTAGTAACCCAACAAACAGAGCGGGAGGACGCAGCCTATGAGTTCATGTGCTCCACCTGTATAGCAGACGTGGAGACGGTTAGGCAGAGGTCTTTATGGGTCACCGGCAGGTCGCCTACAGTGACTGGTTTGTACTGGATCTCACTTGCAGACACTGTTTTGTACTGGTGTAGATCAAATGGACATGGAACCACGCCCTCTGAGGGTTGCTGGTTCGACTGGTAGGTGCCTGGGGGTCCGGGATTAGTGCTCTGGTTGGTGTTACTTGGGTTATTCTGGCTTTGCAGCTGGCTTCCTCTACCACCGCCTCTGCCTCGACCACGGCCTCGGCCCCGGCCCCCTCCTGCACCCGGTGTAAGACCCTGGGCCTGCTGGGCAGCTACTGTCGCAGCCACCGTTAACGGGTCGGGGTTATGCTTCCTCATGTGTTTCATTAAATATGTCTCCTAGAAAAAGACACAAACGAAGAAACATGATTTACATTTTTAGGATAAAAATAAGTGGTTGACTTTCTTCTATTCACTAACTAATTTTATATCCAGTAAAATCTGTTTCATCTGTGTTGTCTGACTGATAAAAACTTGTCCTGGCTTTATTTTTCAGACATTAGATCAGACATTTATAAAATCAAATGTTTAAACAGAAATACTTCAGGAATGCATATCAAACTGAACACATACTATCACTAACACACTAATTTTTTTACTGAGTCATTGCCCATCTCCCTACATGCCCATCCTTTCTGTATCTGCTAACTGAAGGTCTGAGAGCGTACCGATGTGTAGGATCTGTTACAGAGGCCGCAGGAGAACAGCTTGGCGTGTTTGACGGTGTGCGTGGACAGATGCACCTCTAGGCTGGCAGCATCGGTGTAACCGCGGTTACAGTTGTGACATTTGTACGGCTTGTCTTTGTTGTGCTGCCGGCGGTGAGACTGTGAGAGAGAGATATACAGGAGAGTGGGAAAGAAATACAAGACTAAAACAAAAACAGCTCACAGATTAAACAGATAAAAACAAATACAGTAAGCTTTCAAGTATGTGACAAAAAACGATGTGACAGTAGGGTAAGAAGAACAGAGGGTCAGCAGTGAACTCCCTCACCTGTAGGTTTGACAACTGAGTGAAAGCCTTTTCACAACCAGGATGGTTACACTTGTAGGGTCGGTCACCGGTATGAATTCTGAAAAAAGGAAATTTATTCATTTATTTCACTGAATATTTAAAATAGTGAAATCATGAAGAGTTTTCTTTAAAATACCTAACCAGAGATAAGTTCTGCATATTAGCCATGGCTAGAAGTCCTTTATACACTGCAATAGTTGCATTATTTGATTTGCAACACTTTTTTTTCTGGTAACACCTGTCAAATAAACTTGGACTGAATTAAATCGAATGTGCGTAACACCACTAAGACTTTTGTATACAGAAAGAGACATAACACGGTCATGCATGTATGTTCAGTCAAAGACAACACACTGAATACAGCAGAGATAAAGTTTTAAAACTAAAGCTTTAAAGCAAAGATCACCAGCAAAATTTACTCAGGGGCCAGACTCTACAGGGGCCAGCCATAGATGAAAAAAAAACAAACACAAAAATTAATAATATTAATATTATTAATAATAACGGTGGCACAGTGGTGTAGTGGTTAGAGCTGTCGCCTCCAAGCAAGAAGGTTGCAGGATCGCATCCCGGCCTGGGGTCTTTCTGGGTGGAGTTTACATGTTCTCCCTGTGCACACGT
>JAOXNZ010000177.1:2481441-2491481 GCA_028566095.1 Kryptolebias brasiliensis | reverse complement strand
ATATATTTATACATATGTGTATGTATGTATAAAAAAAACAGGTATGTTTAACTTCAGATAAATAAAAGGTACCTTTAAAAGCCATTTCAGTACATTTGGCTGTACTGTAACCAGCAGTGAAGAGCTTTCACAAAAACAGTCATACAGATCAATGAAAAATAAATAAAAAAAGATAGATATAAAAAAACCAATATGAATATAAACAAAACAAATGTTTCGCTGTGAGATTCTTCAGTGGTAAAAAACCTGTTAATGCATTACAGCACACGCTGACGCTAAAACGATGCAGTGTTTCATATAACTGGTCCAAGATGTGAGGTAGAGGATGATAGAATGACAGGTTTATGTTTTAAGGCATGTTGGGACATTTTAGAACGACTACACAAATTATCCTTCTGGGGTTTAGCTGCATTAAGATAAAAGATTTCCACTTCCATCAAGTTTATTTTTTTAAGCATTTGTGTAAAGAAATATGAGAAAATAATTACAGTTTGAATGACAAAACCAAATAAAACTTTCCTAACCACCAATTTATCATTTCTGATCTGTGCCATCAAACAGCCCACGTCTCAATCTGACACCATTTAACAGATTATAATCTTTATGTCGTGGCCATATGTTTAGCTTATTGGTTCAAAACTAACAGTTTGTTTTAAATTTACACTACTGTGTTTTAATTGGTACAAAAATAATGAAAAGGGTTTTTTTTTTTATCCCAATTTCATTTTAGGTTTTACTCCTGTTTGAGAGCTGCTACATAACTGGTCCAAATAAGACAAAGGCACCGCTTTCCACTAATAATTATTACTATACAAAGGGCAGAAAAGGACCAGATGTTGCTCCTTTTTTGGGGCTAAATCAGATATTTTTGGTTTCCATAAAGTAAGGATGGCTGTTGACCCTGACCTGAGACTTTCTAAGAGCTAATTATTATCAATAAATAAATTTACCCATTCTGGTAATTACAGCTTCAGATTAAAAACTAATCACATTGTAAACTAAAGTACACATTTCTGTTTAGCTCAACCGCAAACCTTCAGTAACAAATGCATGCTTGTCTTTTTAGATGGACTTTAAATTTCCTGAGCTACCACCTCAGTAAGCTTCTTCTTGACAGTGCTTCAACTTTTAAAAATCAACATCATATAATTTCTGATAGTAGAGTGCCCGGTGAAAAACCAGAGGACATAACAGATCATAGAGAAGATGTGTTTATCTTATAAAACCACTCTTTAAACTAGTGTAGAACTGCAGCACAAGTTTTCAATCCAACATAAGCTTATTCTGTTCCTAAAATGAAACTAAACAAGCATATAAAACTGAACCCATTACCAAATTTCTAAAATATACATACTGATTCAGCACTGCAGTTTCAAGCTGTACGCTGACGTGATTACCTGTCATTTTGCAACCATCCATGCCACTGTGAAACACTTAGGAGTTCACAAAATTGTCGGTCAGAAAAACAATATGAAAAATGTTGGGAGCTTTAGTGAACTGAAGGTTTGTATCACATGTTGATGCTAAGATGCACTTAAAGTTTGGCAGCAAGGCAGTGTCAGAGACATTAAAGGTAAACACAACACAGACGGAGGGGTAAGGTAGATGAGACGAGACCTGCTTCGAGTGATGGATATGGCAAAAAAAAAAAAAAGAAAGGTTGCTTGAGACTTTTGCACATTTATGTAAACATAGAACATGTTGAGCATTTAATAAAGACTCCAACTGCAACACAAAGAGTCTAATGTTTTAACTCTAATTAAACTGAGTCTCAGGAACCAAAAAACAAACAAATTAAAGGTGAAAAACAATTTTCACAACAGCAACTTCACAAACCAGCTGAAGGAAAACAGCAACACACAGAACAGGAGAGGAGAAGAGGAAGCTGCGATAAGAGACTTAAATGTAGGGAATCCAGACAGCTGAGAGGAAGAAGAAATCTGCCTGTTTGGTTCCTTCAGCCTGTATGAGAAGACACCTGAAGGATGGAGGGAGAGAAAGAAAAACACAAATTAGAATAAAAACCCTGCATTTTCTGTGAAATGAATACTGAGTGCTGAAAACGTAGTTGAAGAAGCTGAAACACCAGCTAAAAGTCACAAAGTGCTAGCTAAAAGCTGAAAGTAGCACAAGAAGACAAAAATAGACCAAGTATGCTGAAAAGAACAATGAGAATTAGAAATCTCAGAATATATATTCTATGGGAAATGTTTGTAAATAAAGTTAAATATTTTGAAAAGTATAAATTCTTAGCTGGAATGTCCCAAATGAGCTGAACATTTCTGACATTTGAATGTGTAAAAAAAAAAAAAAAAAGAGTATGTAGAAGTAATTACATGTCGCTTTAGTGTGAATGCTGACTCAGCATTCACTCAAAGCCTGAAGGTGTTTCTTCAATGAGAGACAGTCTCATGTAGAGAATGTTACCTGAGAGATGTTGACTCCGGTCAGCTTCTCCAGTGCGTCAGGGAGGCGGGTCATGATGTTCAGCACCTCTCCTGACAGTTTGGCTGCTCCCACCTCTCCTCCTCCGCTCGACACCATGGTGACTTTGTTGGCTTCACACAGAGGCCTGCTGATCTCCTCTGCCATCTGGTGTGAGACAAGCGTCACAAAACGTTAAAGCTAGAAACAGAACTTTCAGTAAGGAGAACCCAAATTCATTTATCTTTAGTCCACAAAACTGAAAGTGATTTCTGTATAAGATGTTTCTTCTCACCAGAGGCAGTTTCTCCAGCAGCATGTCCACCATGGCTCCCTCCTTGTACTCCTGGAAGGCCTCTGCCTTCTTCGCCATCTGCTCAGCCTCAGCGCGACCTTTGGCCTCGACAGCAAACGCCTCAGCCTCACCTTTAACCTGAAGGAGTGTTTAACATATTTCATATATTTGTAGAGTAGTTTAGAGCAGAAAATAACAAACACAAGATCCAGAAACTGTTTTACTTTTAAACAGCCGCCTCAGATTCTTTAAAATGAAGGGAAGAACGGCGAGGCACTGGATATTCATATAGTTAAAATCTCCAATTTTCCTGCTCTATGTCACAAATATCCTGCACTCAGATCCAGTGTGGTGTCTGTAACTCACCCTGATGGACTCAGCTTCAGCTTCAGCCTCCATGATCATCTTTAGGCTGCAGAGACAAAACAAACGAAACGTCAGCAGAGCAAGACGTTCAGCAAATACGTCTTACTACCAGGTGGGTGGAAACAGTTTCAACCTCCCTTCAAGGATTTCATCTGTTCTGTGGGGTCGAACAGATCTCAAACATGTTAAACATTCCTTATTAAAAAGTGACAGAAATGACGTTTCTGTGAAAACGTGGAGTGAATTCTGAGAGCTGAATGTCTTTGCTAAAATTCACTGAAGATGAAAGAGTCGTTAAAGATAAAAGAAGCAAAACACTAGCTAAAAGGTGCAAAATTTGAGCCAAATGTAGCAAAACACTAGCTAAATGTGGCAAAACAAAAGCTATAAGTACAAATGGCTAGGTGAAAGCTAAATGTAGCAAAATGCTAATTTAAGCTACAAAAGTAAAAGGGGAGCTAAAAGCTGCAAAAGGTTAGCAAACAGTAGCATAATGCCAGATTAAAGCTAAAGTAGCAAAAGGCTAGCTTAAAGTATCAAATGGCTAGCTAGAAGCTAAATGTAGGAAATGGCTAGCTAAAAACGTAAAGTAATAAAAGATTATCTAAAAGCTAAAGGTAACAGAAAGGTAGCTACAAACTAAAAGTAGCATAAAAAGATAAAACTAGACCCAGTTTGCTGTAGAAGATTTCAGAGAACAATGTTTCTGAAGGAGCTGAAGAGATCTCAGCGTAAATAAAGTTAAATATTTCATATAAGCATAGCTGAATTAGTTTCTTATTTTATTTTAAATTTAAAATTATTTTATGCCTCCTTAAAGGAGCTGTTATATTTATATTTTATTAATTTTATGTTACTGTGACACAAAGACAAATTTTTCCATCTTCAGTGCTACAAAGTGCAACATTTTTCCTCCTAAAAGAACATCTCGACTGCAAAACCTCCAACCACGTGTGAGTTCACTTACAGAACATGAATCTGGTGTTTTTTCTGGGGACATGGCAACCAGGAAGGCCTGAAACTTCATCCCACTTCACAAAAAGTACATGAGAATGAATCTTCATCTCACCGCTGAGCCTCAGCCAGTTTCTCCAGGCGGTACCGCTCAGCCTCCGCAGGTTTCTTCACTTTGGCCTCCAGCTCCTTCTCCCTGCGACTGATCTCCTGCTCCTGCAGCAAGATCTGCTGCGTCCGCTCGACCACCTGGACCTGCATCTTCTCCTCTTCAATACGCTGCTTTGTCTTCGCTACCTGGAGAAGAAAAATACAATTATATAAGTGCTACATAACTACACGATATACCGTGTAGCAGAACCCAACAATCATGTCAGGGATTAATATTCTCTACACTTCATGGAAAACATTTGGCCTTTCACCTTTAACCAGAAATCTCCTTCTGTACTGTGAAAAACTGAGAGCATGGTTTTGGTTTGACCTGAGCACAAGGATTCAAGACTGCTGCTTCCTACAGTATCTGCTTGTTTTAATAAACAAACCCACTCATAAGTCAGAGAAAAACTCTAAGTGAACTTTAAAAAGTGTAATTAGCTCTGGTTGAAAACCGCAAATAACAGGACTGAATTAAACGGTCAGATTGCTCCTTTTATTTGCTGTGTGGTTATGGTTTGTGTCCATAATAGATTTTAATTATTATTCTGGGGTTGGAAACAATCAGACTCATTCATATCAGTTTCAGTACTGTTTTTATTTTTGCTTTCCTCTATTAAACAGTTAACTTCCCTTTTCTCTCATCTTAATGTTTGAACAGAATAACTTTTTCATATTTTGGTATCTGAATGTAATTTTCATAAATCATCAGTCCAATCAAATTTTTTTATATAAAGTTACTGGAGTCATTCATTCAGAACTCATTCCATGATTTGTAAATAATATAATAATAATAATAAATTTGTAAACAAATCCCTTTTATACTTAAAGTAAGGTTGTCTCCTAGTTTCTTACATGCGACTCCAGGGCGTTCAACTAGCAAAATAACCCCAGAGTGACGAGCATAAACAGAGCGAACGTTACCTTCCACTGTTATTATTGTTTGTGTTTATGCTTCCTTTCTTTATTGTTACAACTGTAATTCCTCATAAAACATCAGATTTATTTGGACAGATGAGCTACATGAAGTTTCTGGGTACCTGCAGCTGGTAGGCCATCTCAGACTCAGCCTTCTTGGTGTTCACTTCAATATCATAGGCTGCCTTCTTCAGCTCATAGTCTCTTTGGGCCTTAGCCATGTCGATCTCATTCCTGTACTGAGCCGAGATTTTCTCCTGCATTGCATGAGCTTCCTGCAGGGAGGCAGAGAGGAACAGAGAAATGAGAAGAACAGTAAAGATCAATGAGATGAACTCCTCTGGGAGAAAAAAGAAGCGCTGGTGGAAGATGCTAAAAATAGACCAGAGAGGGGAAAAAATGGAACAGATTTGTGATGGAAATAGAGCCGTAAAACTAAAATGACTAAAGTTTTAACGCTTTAAATAAACCCATGCAGCAAAGTGGATGTTTGTGTAGGAAAGAGGGTCTTTTAGGAGCTTCACAGGAATGTGATGATCTCACCCTGATCACAGCGTCCCTCTTGTTCTGGGCCTCTCCGATCCGGGCGTCCTTCTGGACTTGAGCTGTTCGACCTTTTCCCAGAGAGTGCAGATAATCCTGAGAGAAAAAACAACAACTGGATCTGCACTTCTGCTTCATTTTAAAGTGTAGAAAATCACAAAATTACTTTAAGATCAAAACTTTATCTCCTCCTTAAATCATCTATGACAGGAGATCACTACCTGGTCATCATGAACATCTTTGAGAGTGTAGCTGACCACACTGATCCCCATGTTGACCAGGTCAGAGGACGCCACCTTGAAAACCTGCTCTGAGAACTTCTTCCTGTCCTTGTAGATTTCCTGTCAGAGAAATAGATTAACCGGGCTGTGAAAACTGGAGCGGTGTTGTTAGACTCTGTTTAGATATTAGTAATGTTGCAGAAATCAATAATTCAGAATAAGAAAGCATATAATTTAATGTGCACTCCCTTTGTAATCTTGACTTATTCTTTACAGCTAACAGCTTCTCAGTGTGTGTTTGTGTAAAATCAGCTTTATAGAAGTACAATGTTTGTAAATCAGTAAATAACTAATATAAAGACTGGAGTCGTCTCATACAGGGTGCTACTTATTGTCACTTACCTCGACAGTCAGGTGGGCGATGATGGCGCGCTGGTGTCCCTCCAGAGTCTCCAAAGCGATGTGAGCGATTTCAGCCTCTGACTTTCCCATAAACATCTGGCAGGCTGCAGCCAGCATCTGTTTGTTCTGACCCTGGATCTTCATCTGCAGAATACAGTTCCAGGTTTATTATTACAGGACATCATCTAACGTGCACAAACACACACAGCATCTCCTGAAAAAATGTGGAGGTTTCTAAAAGGTAAGAAAACTGAAATCTGTTCCATTTGAACAGGTTTAGCTGTTGTTTAAACCATTTATTTAACAGATACAAGTACAAATGAAATGACTTTCAGAGAATCTTTTGACCAACATCATTGCATTTAAACAAAATGAAAACTAATCTAGAATTTAACACCATCAACACAAATTAATAGTTTATTTTACGATCTGTTTTGTCTTAAAACAGATGTATTGTACTCTTTAGCTGGGGCTCAGCTCTGCTGGTAAACACCTTCAGTATCAGTAAGTTTAAAAAATGAACAGCTTGCATCTGTTTTTGTAGATCATCTCAGATTTAAAATCTCACCTGCAGAACCGGACCCTCCAACAATCAGTATTTCTTAAACCTGATGTTAAATCACATCAGATAGTAAATATGTCCCTAAATCTTTGGTGAAAGCTCCTTTAATACCCAACACTGACACCTTCACCTGTCACCATCTGAGTTCTGATCATAACAAAGTTGGTCAGTGAAAAAATGACAATAATTCTTTTATTTGTATCTATGGAATAAAACTTCCAACAAATAATAATAATAATGATAATAAAACAGATTTAAACACTTTGCTGCTTTTTAGATAACTTGCTAACTTTTTTAGTGAGTTAGGCTAACAAGGACCCTAACAAGCCTCTATTGTTAAGGAGGAAGAGTTAATCTGCAGGTGAATCCAGCTTACAGAACATCTCAGCTTTAAAAGCTCAAACTCCACTCTCTGTATTTGAATTGAGAAAGCTCCTCGGATGAGAAGAGAAATGTCTTCAACTACAGAATAGAAGTCCAGTTGTTTTTGTTTTAAACCTTTTTTGGACAAAAGTTTAGCAAACACAAAACCTTTTAATCTATTTGATTATTGAACCGTGTTAACATGACAACTGGCAGCTGTTTTTTTCTGATGGTCCACAGAAACCACCTGTTTATGAGTTTACACCCGTTTCTCTCATCATGTTGTATCCTGCTGTTTATCCTTCAGTGAAGCGCACTGACCTGAGCGATCCCAGTAACAGAGACGGGAACTCCGTGACGGGTGTAGACCTTATCGCTCTTCACATTCAGAGTCAGAGTGTTCAGAGAGATCCTGGAGGGGCAGAGGAAGACATAAAGAGGAAGGTTAACGGACGGGAAGCTGCTCTAATGGAGTACATTAACATGATGTATTTCTGGTTTCATGGCTGCAGGAGATGAAAGCCAGCTACAAAACTCAGATTAAACATTAACTTTATCTAGATTACAATCAAGCTGCTTTGCCTGACCATTTAGATTTTCTTTCACTTCTTGTTTTTGCTATTTATTGTAAATTAGTTAAACAAAATGTGTGTGCCAGATGTTTACTGTTCCTGTTTGTGTGTGCAACAACATGAAGATGAAACTCAGTGTTTGTGTACCTCTGTATCTGCTGAATGCAGGGGACCACGAACACTCGGCCTCCAGCGATCATCATAGGAGGAGAACGACAGAAACCTGAGGGGAAACAGAGACGAGCAGCAGATCGGTACGCGAGAATCTACCTGCGATCAGCGATCAATTTCACCAAAAAACACCTCCAGTTCTACATAAGGGAGGAAAAAAGTTAATTTATTCCCTCAGTAAGTTGTTCTTTATGATCTTGTCTACATTCACTGTGACTTTCGAGTGTTTTTAAAGGTGAGCAGACAGTTTTCTAGGGCGAGCTACAGTAGATGTGCTCATTTTGAAATCTTAAAAACTCCAAACTGTTGTAACTCTTGTAGTTTTTGTCCCATCAGGATGATCCTGGTGTCAAATTAAAGGTATTTTAATTTGAACGCTCTACCTAATAGTGCCAAACTTATTCAGTTTGTCCAAACTTTATTTATTTATTTTTTGGTCACATTGCTACATCAGATAACAGATCAGGTTAAATGACTGCAATTTCACCACCTTTATTCAGCTTCTTTGAAAAAAGTAACTATAAAATATATTTCAAAACACTCCACGTTATCATTTGAATGTTTATAAAGACCTGGATCGTATTCATCTTTAACTGAAAACCTTAAAATGTGTGAAATAATCAGCTAAACCTCATGGTTTTAAGTTACTTTATATTGGAAAGAGTGAGGATCCTGATCTTACCTGACACCACCATAGCCTCGTTAGGACCACAGGTGTAAAACATGTTTACTGACTCTCTTTGTGACTGAAAAATAAAGACATATCTTATTAAATATAAACAGATAACAATAAACACATTTTAAAACGCCTTTTGCTACAAATACATTTAACACTTTTCACAATAAAAGCCTCAGATGATTAATAACTGTGTGTTTGCTCCTGTTAGCATGAAGGGAGGGTCTGTGATGGGCAGACACCAGGGGGATTCAAATTCAATTTACGCAAATGTTGCGCAGTAAAAGTCGAAAGAAACGCTTAAAAGTAAAGCAGAAAACCAAAATATTAAAACCACATAGCAGTAAAAAGCGGGCATTTTAAAAATCTGTACACATCTAACGTGAATTTCAAGCTAGTCGCTCGGATTATCTATAAACTCGATAAATCTATCCTCTTATATTTGTTTACAATCGAGAAATGATGTAAAAAACAAACTTACCGTTTAGAAAATAACCGATTTAATTTAAACTGAGCAGGTTAAACAGACGAATATGGGTATGTGTTGGTTATAATCGATGTTTGCTGATCCAGGTAAGGTTGTTTTTTGGATGATAAGGAGATGATGCTGCAGCTCAGCGGCGCTCATAGACCACGCCACCGGCCACGCTGCGCGCTACTGCCGCCTAGCGGCGCGGTGGGGAACTGCAACCTGGCATTTTCCACTGAACTCCAATTCAGGGAGGTTTTTAAGTAATTGCACTTAATTTAAGTACTTTTATTCTCTGATTCAATTTTGTTATGAAATAGGAACACTAAAGAAAGAAAAAACACAAAGGCAATATGAATGATGAAACTAAAACCTTTCATTATTTATAAAAAATAAGCCTTTGAATTAGTTGAGGGTAAATTATTCCAATGAGTTTATGCTATTAAAGTCTCTTTAATCTTTATGTTCAAGGACAGTATGCAAAGACGAGCCAAGTTTTTAACTATAACAGTTCTTTTAGAATCCTTTTTTGTTGCAAACATATTTTATGTGTTAAACGTTTTCAAAAATGCAAAAAATGAGGGAATAAACTGTGTTTTTGTTGTTGTTGTTGTTGTTTTAGGCTGCTATTGCCTAATGTACCTAAAGATCCAATTTAAATGTAAATATTTAGCAAGTTCAACGGTTTAAAAAACAAACAAACAAAAACATTCCTCTGAAACAGTTCAAGTACAAAAACTGAGTGAAAATAAATTAGTGAAAAATAATAAATACTCATAACTTTAACTTCCAAAGTACAATAAAGTCCTTTGAAGCAAAATCTAAAGACATTAATTAATTAATTTGTTCATTTGAAACATAAACCTTCCTAGGGATTTTGTGAAATATTTTCAATTCTCTGTTCAATTTCATGATTAGGTTACTCTATTCTGTTCTACTCTGCTCTAGACT
>JAOXNZ010000177.1:2364304-2375139 GCA_028566095.1 Kryptolebias brasiliensis | reverse complement strand
GTTTCCATTAAAACAAAAAATATGTATTTCTCTGGCAGTCTTTATTGAAGGATTTTTTTATCTCAGGTGGAAAGTAAATAAAGTCAGATGCTCATGTTTTTTATTCCATGAAATGCACATGCCCCTGTCAAATGTTCTGTGTGAAACAGTAACATTTAATGTATTAATCTTCAATCAAACATTTATTAGTTAATGTGCAAATCTAATCTGTGCAGTGAAAATCTTGTGCACCACTTATGTTTCTTTTAGGGCGGCGGGAACCCCAGGTTGGAAACCACTTATTAATCTCAGAGATCAGTGGTTCTGTGAGTGAACAGGAATTGTAATTTATTTGAACACCCCGTCGTTTTATTTTCCACACATCGAGACGCTGTAGCTTTCATTTCCAGTGACTGGTTCTGGTTGTGAGATTTACTGTGGTGGTGCTGCAAAGACGTAAAGCTATTGAGATTCAATCTTTTATCCTTGAGATTTTTTTCACCCTTCCAGCTGTATGATTTGATCACATGAAGACCTCAGAAACAGACAAACAATAAAAGATCTTTGTTGTTTGAATGGCTCTCTGAGCTGTAGTTAAAAATCTCCCTCATGATGATAAAATTTGTTGACCTTGACTTCCTTCCCTGAAGTAACTGGCCACTGTCGTTCATCAAGTCGGGGAATTTCATTCAAAGGCACCTTTTTGTTTAAGATGTGCCAACAATCCGAGAGGCAAACATCATCCAAACACTTCTCACTGAGCTGTTGGGTACAAGAAGGAAAACATCTCAGGCATCTGAAGGAGCAGAGTCTTCTGAGATTTGTTTATTTAAACTTTGCAGACTTTCTGTTTAAACCCCATTCATGAAGGTCACCACAGCAAATCGAACTTACCAAAAACAAAAATGGTTGTAACTCAGCCAGTTTTACAGATATTAAGCATGGTAGCTGAGAGTCACACCCCTTCATATACTCTGAGTCTCTGATTTCACAATATTGCATGGGGTCCAAAACAGCAACAACTTTATCCTTTCAATTTCAATTTAAAATTCTGGTATAAGGTGGCAGGTGATAAGCATTCCTTCAAGGAATGCTAAACATTTTATTTATTGTGCATCTGCACAGCAGTGGATAAATGTTGACTGGAACATGAAATTATGGATATTCCATTATGACAAGTAGCAACAGACTTGCTAAATTGTGTAAATTTATTAAGTTAGTTTTTACTTTGTCCACCTTACTCTTCTCTCAGAACTGCAATTATGTGATTTTTTTTATTTTTTATTTTTAATTTAAATCAGATATCCATCAGTCCATCAGTTTTCTTCCCCTTACTGTCATGACCCGACCACAAATAACAATCCAGGAGGGAAATCCTAAGCTTTTCCCAGACCAGAGAGGACATATAGTATAATCCCTTTAGTGAGTTCTGGGTCTGCCCTGGGGTCTCCTCTCAGTAGGATGTGCCTGAAAAATGTCCAGAAGGAGAAATCCTGGAGGCATATAATCAGACTCCTGAACCACCTCTGCTCACTTCTCCTTTAGGTACATAAAATATCAGCTGACCAACTAGAGCAGCCCCATCACAAGAACATATTGGCAAAAGGATGTAATGTAACCACAATGTGCTGCCCTAAAATATGCCTCCCTTTAAATCTGTTTAGTATGCTCAGGTGTGACTGAAGCGAACGTTTAAAAGTGGTCAAAACCTGCCAGATAAATCAGCTGACCAGTTTATCTCTGCCTTAATGTGCACAAAGTGCTGTTAAAAATGCTGAATGAGGGTGGGAGAAAACATAATGTGAGTTTTGTTGGAATGTCGTCTGAAAATGAATATTTTTATAAAAAATAATAAACCAACCTATTAATGATTTTCTTTTACACTGAGAAAGTGTCATGGATGATGACAGTGTGGAGACATTACTGTTCGGAGTCAACAGATGGCAGGATGTAGCTGTCATTTGTATGCACCGGCATGCCAACACACATGCACAACACACACGTGCACAACACACACATGCACGCACAGCAGGGGCCGGCAGAATACACAGTGAGCTTTCAGAGGACGGAAGGATTCTCCGCTCTGCTGTGATTAATGGGCTGATTGAGGTTGGAGCCAAAATGGGGGGTGGGCTGGTTTGAAGCTCACTAATGAGGTGATAATGGAGAGGTGGGCGGCTGAGGCCACCACCCAGCAGAACGGTGGAAACATAACTGTTTCAGAGGGAGAGAGGAGTGTGTTTCTGTTTGAATAGTGGAGGTGCACGGAGGCGTAGAGGTACCTGCTTTCATTTTCTCTGAGTGTGTATCACTCTGTAAATGTTGGAGGAGGATCAGGCAGGAGGGTGTTCTGAAATGATGAGGGGGTTTCACTGAGACTGATTGCTGGTTGTGCTATTTTGTTCCTCTGCAGCCGACAGGCAGGGTGAAGCAGCCTTACTGATACTCTGAGATATTTTATCATGTTGTTGATAAAACAGCTGTAAATTTACTGATAAAATATATTGTGGAGGATTGAGAACAAAGGTTATCAAACTTTATTCACATAACATAAAATACTAAGATCCAGGTACAACAGTTAGAATGATCACCACAATGTGTCGGACAAAGACTAAGAACAAGAACATCAGTAACAACTGGCAGGAATTGTGCAGAAGCTTTTAGGGCAATGGTGTCCAATCCTGGTTTTCGAGGGCCTCTATCCAGGCTTCTGCAGAACTGGAAGAGCAGGGAAACAACTAAAACATGCAGGATAGTGGCCCTCCAAGAGCAGGACTGGACGCCACTGCCTTAGGAGAGTCAGATGTTTTGATGGGGTTCTTATCAGCAGTCCATATCTTAGTTGCACCAAAGAGCAGGCAGAATGATCTGTTTGGAGAATCTTGGAGAAATTTGCATGGAGTTGAGCTGGATTGGGGCCTATTCCAGAACAGATTTCTCAGATTTTACAGCAGATCAAGTGATTGTTCTTTAATAAACCTTTACAAAGAAGCACTTTTCCATCAGGCTGGTATTTACTTAAACACTCAAAAGAAATCAGGTTGGAGCAGAATCTGTATCCTGGTACAATACATTCTGTGAGAAAGAGCTTTCAAAATGGAACAATTTGGTTGACTTCAAATATACTTTTATTGATCCCCAAAGGATATTCATAAGCAGTATAAAAGTCCAACTAAATCAATTTAAAATACACAATTCAGATGCAATACAATATAACAGAAATAACAATGAACAACAACAAAAAAATAGCTCAATAATGAAATTATTAGGAAGAACATTTTTAAAATAAAATCCAAATTTTCCTTCGGTGAATGCATGCCTTTCATGTCAGAAATTTAAACTCAAATCATCTTATACTGAGAAAAGGTGGAGCTGAAAGTGTTTTGGTCAAATGTTAAGATGTTTTTATTGTAGACAGATGGTAGGTGGACGCAGTCTGTTTCTAACTTCTGACTTTAAAAACTCTCAGCATCAGTTTCTGTAGAGACAACAAATGCTGCTACATCTAACTGAAACACTAAAAGGTCTGTAAATCAGTTAATTTGATAGATAAAGTTAAATGTCAGTGTGGTAGTAGCTGACAGTCATCCCAAGATCCTTGTGTGAAGCTCTTGCATTCAAGGTGACGGGTGATATGCATTCTTTGAAAGGAATACGTTTTACATCTTGTTTCATGGCACAAACAAAAAGATAATCTAGATGTAAAGTTTGACATTTGTTGTGCTCAACAGTTTATATTTATTCATTGTGACTTTATTTTACTTTATCTTTGTGCTTCTCAGGGACGTATAATCACCTAAACCGGGTTATAAAAACAATCTAAATTCAAAATATGTAATCATCACCACTTATTTCTGTTGTCTCCTGACATTTAATTAAACCCAGTTTGGTTTATTTGGCTCCTCTCTGTGGATTTGTGCTGCATTGAACTTTACTTTTTAAATTTCTGACTAATTAATCAGTCCATTTCTATTCAGTTGGCTCTTTTAATGAGCCAATTGTCTCTCTAAAAGCAGAAGTTTTTGGATTGCCTTTTGTCTAGATTTCCTTTAGCACTCAAGCTTCTTTTTATGAAACTCTTTAGTGTTTTTGAAGGAAGGTCCTGACCTTGGTGGAAGATGCACTCATGACAAAACTCAATTATCCAGATTTTTTTTTTTTAGGAACGTTTAGTACTTAAGCTGTAACAGTCTTTCTCTAAAGTCTGAAAGGTATTTTTGTAATGTTTGTCATGCTTCATAAGCAATTTAAAGACATTGTAGGAATATTTTATCGCCTTTGTTCTATTTCTCAGTGGAGTAAAGGTAAAAGTTTAGAGTTAAGATCAAAGGTTGTTGCATAAAATGTTCCCTGTGGTTTAAATATAAGAATCACTAGCAATAAAACAGAGTCAGCTGCATTTGAATGAAGTTCCTGATGGCCTCTTAAAATCAACCATAAAAACCTCTGTGGTCATTCAGTTCTGTCCTTGTAGGCTACTGTTACTCTTCAGATTCTTGTTATTTATGGGTTTTTTTTTTGCTCTTCTGGCTTGTAGAAACTCATTTGGTCTCTATTTTAGTCTGAACTTCAACCTGAACCTGACTAAAATAAATAAATAAATTTGAAACCTTAACTGAAAAATAAATGGTTTAAACGATTTTACTCATATGAGTAGTTTTGGTGAATAAAGCATGAATTTAACACCTAAATAACCCCAAACTACAAATATCCAGTAAGTAGTATCAGAAATCCTCAGTTAATGAGTTTAATTGGTGTTGACAGATCCGTTCCCGGGGTGTGACGGACTCAGGTGTGTGTTCAGGTACAGGAAGCCCTGGAAGTGCAGCCTGTTCTGACTCTGAGGGTTTTCTCCTCTAGGTGACGCTCTGCTGGCACCGCTCGGATCTTCTCCCTCTCTCTGCTCTCCGCATCAAACCCACGGAGCTCGCGCGCCTCTCTCACACTCCGTCCGCACTTTGTTTCCACGGAGCTCCTCCTGCTGCGGCCGAACCGAGCCGTGAGAGCCGAGCTGCCGCGGGTTACCTGCGCGCGCACTGCGGTGGGACCACTCACTCTGGGAGGGGTCGCTCCGGTCATTAAGGCGCACAGAGGAGGAGACGGAGGGTCTGCTCTCCACTCGGACTGAGGAGGCGGAGGAGGAGAAGTTGGCTGATTTCAGAACTGAGCTGGAAGTTTCTGAGGAGGGATAATTCGTAGTCCGGTTCGGTTTCCGTGTTGTGGATTTTTCCGTCCACCTGGTCTCCTGAGCGGAAGAATGGTGAGAGATTACGCGGCGCGCGGCGCGGCTCCTTCGGGGCTGAGCGTCTGGAAGGTGGCGGCCGCGATCCTCCTGATGGCTCAAGGTAAGATGTGTTTACCAACAGAACCTGCTCCAGGGTTCCTGCAGGTCTGTGCGCCCTGTTTGTGGGCTGACCTCAGGTCTGTCCAGCCCTGCCGCAGGTCTGTCTTCCTGTCCTTTGTCCTCTCTGTCTGCTGCTGGACAACTTTGTCCTCCTGACTCCGCAGCAGGTCTGTGCTGAGTTTCATGATGTTCGAGGTGTGGCTCCTCTGATTGGTGTGTTTTTGTTCTAATTCCTGGCTGCTTCAGCCGGCAGGTGACTGCTCAGAGAACCTAATCCTCCCTGAGCCTCTCCAAACCCCTCCGTTCTCTGCTGACCTGCACTCTGCGTTCACCTGCCTGCAGAAGTGTGCAGTTAAATCAGAGGCGCAATCACAACTGCGCCTCTGATTACTCCCTGTTAGAATAATGGTAGAAATTGATCCTGATTCTGCAGAGCAACAGGGTGGGGGTGGGGGTGGGCGACCCTGCTTTAAGAACTGCACGGTCATGGCAGAAACAACTCTCCTGATAAACTTGAAAATGACAAAATGCATTCAGGGATGACAGAAAACTGAAGTTAACCTGCAGCTCATTTGAAAAACAAATGATAGCCTAGTTTGATAGGCTACTTGAAACAATAAAAAATAGTGACCAGGAATAATAAAAAAAAAAAAGAAAATGATTCAGAAGTGACTTGTTTGTTTATTGGTCTGTAAATATTCACACAGATGCATCAGAGATGGATCTATATTTATAGTACTGGTTCCAGGTAAACTCCTGTAAACCTCCAGTTAAACAGGACAAAGTGTTTGTGCAGCCTGTGCACATCAGAACACCAATCAATGATGTATTTTATCAGCACAGAACATTTAGATTAAAACTAGAGTCTGTTTCGTTGATGCTCAAAACCCCATGTTTGTCAAAAATGTGCTTATTGCAAAGTTAAGGAATGAGACACCACAGCTGCCAACAACCTGAAGTGATTATTTAAAGGTCCTCAATGCAAGGGATGACATCCAAAAAGCTTCTCCTGAACTATACCACATGGTGCAGCCTGAGTTTGCTCCTGTAGTTTTCCAGATATATTCATTTCTGAAATGCAGGTCAATAATCAATATAAACAAAGCACTTTTATTTGCATTATTCAACAAATTGTAGCGCAAATACGTACCAGTACATTAGAACAGTCGGACTCGTCCATCTCAAACGGCTCTATGGACGTATCCATTGTTGCCCTGTTTTCAGCCACTCTGGTTGTTTCTTAAGGTAAACAAACATGCAGTAGTTGGCAGCCCGTCACAAATTTTGCTTATGTTTTCAATTTAAGAACATATTAACAATTGATATCAGGAAAACAATTGTGTGGGTTTTATTTCTTTTTAATTTATTTTTTGACCAGTCTCCATGACTCATAAATGAATTCACAGCCTTTCAGTTATTGTGTTGTTGCATAAAGCATCACACTACAATAACACCACTGAAATGAATCTATTAAATATAGTTTAGTTTTGTTAAATCTGCAGCCTTTGTACCAGCAGGCACTCATTCTGCAGATACGGACATATTAGTCTGTTTTCCTGTAAACCATCAGTGTGAATCTGCCAGACTGTTGTTTTCACCTGGGTGCAGCTCGTATCATCTGTCAGAGCTGTCCCCCTAATTGTCACAGAGGAAAGAGAAGATGGGTCATATTGGAGCTGGGAGATGTCATCCTGTGCGTTAAAGCTCCTCGGAGACGCGCCTCAGATCAAAGCGGAAAGGAGGGCAGGATGTTTCAGGGCTGAGAGCCACACAAATGCTGCTTTACGTTTCTCCATAGCTTCTGCTGCGTAATCATCTGAACTGTGGTGTTTTGTGGGCAGATTTGACCTCTGTGGGAATTATCCTTGGCTCTGTTTCTTCTCCTGTGTATTTGTGTAAAAACAGCAGAGAACCAGGAGCTCAGGACCCCACAGCTGCAGGCCAGGCGCCTCAGGTTGGTGTGAGGATGACAGCCTCTCAGCTGAGACGTTCCTGCATCCGGTCTGCATTGTTAGAAAGCTGTCAGATTGTGGTGACAGTTCCCCCCACAGGTTATGATTTAATTTGAACATGTAACAACACAACTGTCTTGTTGGAGCAGGAAACCTCCACACTCAGATTTCTGTTGTTGCAGCCTGAGAAAAGCTGACAGGTTTTTCCAAGTTTGTCCTGACGTGTGAAATCAAGATGGATGATGTTTATACGGTTAGCTCTTAAACGTGATTGTGAGGCGGGGATGAGTTTTTCGGGTATCACGATATAACCTTAAAGGTGGAGTTGGATTGACTAAACTGTGTTTAACTGGATTTAAATCTCAGACTGTACTGAATTGGTCCAGTTCACTCTGCTGGGTGGTGCCTTTATGCTACTTGTTAAATGGTGCTAAAGGACTTAACTGAGCCATGCTGGCAGAATGTTTTGCTTTGTAACATTTCTCAAGGTTTCTATGCAGCTTCATACATGAATTGTGCAGTCTTTGTGCACATGTGCCAATGAGAGCCAAACAAAGTAGCCGTTCAGACAGTGAGTCTGTAAACGTTGGCTCATGTTTAGTTCTTAGTTATTTCACTCCGGTTTTTCACTACAGCTGGTAGTAAAAACATTTAAGCCATCTGTCCATAGCTATGTGGTGGTGACTATTTCCTGAAATATATCTAGATATGAGCTGTATGGTTTTGTTTTAACTTGATTTTATGCTGTTACTTTTATTCCCCTCTGTTTTATTTCTTCTTTTACGTTTTATGTATATTTTGACATTTTGTAATGTGAAGCACCTTGTGGTTTTATCCTGGGATGGGTACTATATATTTTAAGTTTACTTACTTATGACAACAATGTGGTGAACTCTAATGTTGACCACCCAGAGTGGTTTTTGCATTAAGGCATATTTCTCATTTATTTGTATAGTTTGGGTGTCTCAATCAGTTTTTTTAATGTTGTGGCGGACAGTCTATTTTATTTTTAAACATACATTCTAATATTTCATATATTCACTTTGACAAGATAAAGTATAGCTGTAGTGCTTTTCAACATGTAACTTTTTAAAAACTTTAACAGGTCTATCCCTTTCACTTCCTTTCAGTAAATTTACAGTAGGTGGGACCAATTTATACCAGAAGTAATCTCTGAACTCTGTTCTGGGTGGATAAAAGATTACTGCGCACTCATTCAGTAAATTAACCAGCACTCTGCAGCAGATGTTAACACCAGCAGAGAAAAGTGTTGCGTTCAAAGAACCAGGTTCACCTTGAGTTAGAAAAAGGCAGAAAAGGGTTGAGTGGCTATCATTCTGCAGCAATGATAATTAAGTCACTTCAGGTGCCCCCTCTCCTCAGAGACTCGGCTCTATAGGCTCAATCCTGAGCTGAAATGTCAATGATGATGAGTCCCCTTGACGGCTCGGTGGAGACGAACGGCTGATTAGCTTATCACTCAGAGAGCAGGCGGCCGATGATAATCGCCCTCGGAGCGCCGCGGCCTGATTATCGAGAGCTCTTATTAATGACTCAACGTTTGGGTTTGCTTTGCATCATGTTGCTGTTTTACATATTTGCGGAGTGATTCATTCTTTATTGATCTGTGATGGAAACATCAGCTGTAACTTCTCTGTGGGAAGTTCTCAGTGAGTCTGAGGGTTTGATTCCACCAGCCAAAGACATGAATGTTAGCTGGTGATTAGAATTTAATGGTATCTGTAAATGTGAGTGCACGTGGTTTTATGTCCATCTGTTAGCTCTGATAGTTAAGCTTGCCCAGGATTTAGTCTTTAGTCTTGCTTCAGCTGCAGGAAGAAGCAGGTATGAGGAACTGCTAATTAGATTGGAACCAATGCAAAGAATGGCTCTGAATGTAAACTTTGTGCATGAAAGATGTTTCATTTTAAACCTAACATGTATCCTGGAGAAACATTGAATTCATGGAGCTTTCAGGTCCATTGTGAATTTTAAAAGCCTTCCACATCATTGTCTGCTGTATGTTTGTGTTGGATGGTCTGACTCATCTACTCACAGACTGAGGCACTGCTATATTTTAATTTCTAAGTTATTTTGGGCCAGCTGCCTTCACATATCTTCAGACCTGGATGTCCTCGTGTTGTCAGTACTGAAGGTCTGTACAGAGTTTAGGGAAAAAGACATTTAAATATTCTGCACCTAATGCCTGTAATTACCTTCAAAGTACTCTAGAAATTAAAGATATAGCTAATCTGAACATTTTAAAAGGACTTCTTAATGACTTGAAGGCCGAGACATGTGGTTGTAGATGTTTTGTCCAATTTTTATTTTGATAAAAATTGATTAATTAGGTTTGTGCTTAGATTGTAATTTTCCTTAATCTGTGCTGCTGTCTATCTTGCCCAGGGTGCTCTTTTTATTAAGAGATTCTTATTCTCAAATTTTTTCTAGATTAATAAAATTCTTGTTAATAAATAAAAAAAATATTTTCAAGATGAAGTAAAAAAAGCTGGATATAAAAGCAGTTTTATTGCTTTAATTAAAATTCATACAGTATGATCTGTGAGCTGTGACTTTTCTCTGTTTGCACAATGTTTGAGTTCTGGAAAGATATTCAAAGGCTGAAAATTCTCACTTAGAAATAAAACATTTGTTGACTAAAGATTCAGGTGATTAGCTCAGCACAGCAGTCAGGGTTTTCCTCGCTATTTCATAAAGCCTGTTTGAATCTTATCTGACCCTGAGGTTTAAGAAGGATTTTTGAGTCTGAGAACCTTAGAGAAGCTCAACTCAAAGGTCTTGATGGCAGCAAAATGTTGAGGAGCTCCCCTGGGTTGAAGAGATCTTGAGTGTTTGCGGAGATGCTTGAGGTTGTCATTGTTTTCCTGCGAGTTGATCACAGGTCCAGTGAACACGTGAAGCACCTGGAGCGGTTAATTTACTTGTTAAAGTGTGACAATTATGTTTTTTAATTTGTTTGTAGGCTTGTTTATGAGACATCTTGTAAGACTTTATTTTGGCCAACCATCAAATGCAAAACGGTGGTGTGTGTGTGTGTGTGTGTGTGTGTGTGTGTGTGTGAGAGAGAGAGAGAGAGACAGAGAGACAGAGAGTGTCTGACTGACTGATGAACCACTGGACAGTTTTGAATGAAGCTACACCTGATTAACTTTTACAGTCAACCCAATTCAAGATGACTGCCACAGCTAATCAATGTTATCCAACACAAAAAGGCTATAGTTCAGTAGATTTTTGAAGATATTGAGCTAAAATTGTTTGTGGTAGTAGCTGAATCATCTTCAACACATACTTTAAGCTCTGTCACATGTTGAGATCTCAGAATATTTCATGAAATCAAACTTGATGTCTTTCAATGTTTGACCAAAATATAATTTCTCAGAATAAGATCTTAGTTTAAAACTCTGGCAGGAAAGTTGGTGGGTGTTTAATTTATAAGAGTTGTTGCCTTTAAGATTGGCATTCAAACCAAGTTAAATTGATACCTTTCATATATTGGGATCAGACTGAGTAGTTCTTGAGTTCTGATGCTGCGAATGTGT
>JAOXNZ010000177.1:2311152-2323174 GCA_028566095.1 Kryptolebias brasiliensis | reverse complement strand
TGAGGCCAGGAAGAAATGGAGACACAGACGTAAATCAGTTGCCTTGGAAATAAATGAAAATAATCGATGTAATGAGAGCAAAGCTTTGCTAGTGGCGAAGGCAAATGCTTTTTTTTTTTGGCTTTTTCTTCTTCCACTCTGCTTTGTGTAGGAGAGAAATTCTTTTTATCACTTCAACTGTTTGTGCTTTGCGTTTTCTGTAGAAAATAGCCTGCAGATTTCCACTCAGTTTGTTATGTGCACACAACAGAATCTGTCAGAATTTTTCCCTCAAGTGCAGCAGTGAAGGACAAACACGACTGAGTCACAAACTGGCTGTTAGTCGAGGCACCGGTGGGGCATTCAGATGCTTCCCCGAAAAGAACCGGGCTCCAAGGAGAACCAACAAAAGCTGCTATTTAAACATTCTCCCCCCGCTTGTGGCTGTTTGGTAGGTGATTGTTTATTTCTTTAGCCTGTTAAGTTTTATGTATTTTTCCATTTGGGTTGCTTCATCACTTGCACAATGCAACACTGAAAGGAATGAAAAAAAAGTTTGACTACAGTAACTTATTTTGCAACACGCATCAGTAAATTGTTGTGAAATTTTCTTGGACCAACTTTTCTTTTTAAATGAAACTTTTCAAAAGTAATCATTGGATGTATTTCTACCACTGAACTTAAACACGTAAACAGCTAGGACTTGCTCAGTTTTACAGATATTGCCTCAAAATGTGATGTGGTAGTGGCTGAGCTTTGTCCCCAACACACACTTTGAGCACAACACATTTCACAGTCTTTGCTTTGAACCTTTTTGTGTTAGCAAAAAATCTCATCATTCAATGAAACACTTAAAGTAATTATTACAGATACGTCTACAACTAATTAACTTTTGGACTCAACACAATTCAAAATGGCTTCCAAAGCTAATCAAACTTTGCCTACACAAAAATAAATGGCTCTAATTCCAATGAATTATACAGATAATGAGCTGATTTGGTGTGGTAGTTGCTGACACTCATTCCTAATCCATTAAAGTCCTGATGGATCAGGTAAGACTTGCAATGACATCAGACAGGTTATTTTTAAAAAATAAAATGATTTAAAACTAAAACTATGGCATGAAAGGGTGATATGCATTCCTTCAAGGATTGCTAGGCCTGTTTATTTTTATAAAAGGTAAAATCTGTGTGTTTTGGAGCCACATCCATATAATCCCATTTGGAAAATATGGTAGTTTAACAATCACTGCAGTTTTAAGGCTTTTAAATCCTTACATATTAGTATTTGGTATAAGGAGGGTTGAAGGGATGATCTAGGGTGAGACTGGGCTGCAACATTTAGTTGATTTAAAGTAAAAATATAATAATTAAATTACAAGAAACACATTTAGTAAAATATGCAGGATTTTGAGAGGATGCTCATCTGATGCTTTTTTACTTTATTGGTAGATTTTGGGTCCAAAATTAGCTTCAACCATCTGTCAAACACTGACATGAGTGATGCTACTGTGTAGAACAACATGAAACACACAGTTTACTACCAGCCTTAAACGTCTCAAACAGCTCCTTCATGCTGCAGCAGCAGAATCTTTGTCTAATTAATGCATCCTTTTAAAAAGATTACCAACAGGAAAAGCAAAGTTAGCAAATTACTAAACCCTCAATAAATCCAGAGTCTAGTAAACGTGTCAGATTAAGTCAGTCTCATTTTCTGTTTATATTTGACTGAATGATGTTTTTCATGCATTTCTTCAAAGTCTCAGTTTTTCTTTATGTTGTGTCTCTTTGTTCTTCTTATCACTAAATCCTGATAAAGTTTGACTTGATGATTTGGTCCTATCAAAACTTATTTTCTAAAAAGTTGAGACTAAAGTTAAATTATCAAGATAAAAATGACGCATTTTGGCAGATCAGTGTTCAAATTTTTAATTTTTTTATTTCACAAAAGTATCATTAAAACGATCTGCTGTTTTGTTTCTTGCACTACGTAGATTTTACAGCCATTAAATTTCTTACTTATCAAAGGGAGTGCTCCACAATTAAACAATTAAGATGATAAACTGAAAACAGTTTGATTAGTTTGCATGAAACTAGTTATCAGTTATTAGTTATTTTTTTCATAATTTTGCATTTTTGATCATTTAATTATTTTCTGATAATGTTCTGTTGTTTTTTAATGTTTTAGTAAAGTTAAAACCTTATGAAACATGTAGAGTCAAACTGCTTTAAGATTTATTTAGAAATGTATGAATCTTTTGTAAAGTTAGCTAACATTGATTCTCAAACAAATTTCCTCAAGGAGGACAAAGTATATTGTCTCTTCCTTTTAGAAAATGTTCATTTAATATAACACTTGTAACACAGTTGATTTAATCTTATTTATGATTATGACATTCAGTTCTTCCTTAGTGGATTTTTATGATTGATTCTTTAAAATCTTTCTCTTCAGACATGATTAACTCTTTGATTTCGTTCTGAGGGATGTACATCATAGTTTATTTTATAGATCTTGACTTTTTGGTATGGTCTGTTAATCCATGCAAGATAAAATAAGTGTGTTTGAGGGGAAAAATAAAACAATAATCCCAGATTACAGACTACAGTCAGTGATTTTACTTCCTAAACTGCTGTACAGTTGAGTACAGCAGTGTTACTGCTGTGTAATTTTACAGCGACGGAGCAGAATGCTGCTTCTGCTGCTTCTGCTGCTTCTGCTGCTTCTGTACTTGATCCAGATGTTTTACTGAAACTCTCGGCTGTTTAGTCACTTCATATGTTCGATTCCTCAAATGCAGCTCCCCTCCCCCCACCCTCCTGCTCTGTTATCAGCAGAATAAAGGTCAGTCTTATTCTGGCATTCAGATGTTTAAAGCAAAGTTTGATCCTCACATTACCTTTTATTTTAATCTCCTTCAGTGCATAGTCAAACTACAGTTTTCATACAGATTAGAGGCTTCCTTTAATGTGTGATCAGAAAGTCTGCAGTGACATTTACAGTGGACCTATGGTGCTGAAGCCACAAATGTGAAAAGATATTTGAAGAAGAAAATCTGAAATGTTTTTTTTCATCAGCTCTTATCCATATAGTGTTAGAAAGTATTATTGATCCAAACTGCAGCTGTTTAGATCCATCTTTTCCAGAAACCAGTTGTTTCATTTCAGGCTCGGTGGTTGTTTCTAATAGCTGCAGTAAACAGAGTCCCACCTGAAAAATGTTACCTGGCTGCCGACACGGCGCCTTGGGCCGCTTCACAGTGGCCCTCGCTGTTTTTAAAGAAATGATATATGAACCCATTGACCACCGAGGAGTGTGTGTGTCTGTGTGTGTGGGTGTACTACATCAAAGGAGTAGAACTGTGTCAGAAGTGAAGCCGAAAAGGTCTTTGCTTTGTGAAAATTGCTGTCCAATACCGACCACTTCATCCCTCGCTCTGCTGCCATTTTCCATCATTTCATGTCGACCAACTCTTCATCAGTGGAGTGGGCAGTGATGGAGCTCCGCGTCCTCACTCTTCAACCGAGGGACTCGGCGTGGGCGACCCTACGTGAGACTTCACCTCGCTGATCCTTTTTCTGGAGGATTTATGTGAGGATGGAGGCCGGCGGAGGGGAGGGGGTGTTTTTAAAGTCACTCTGGAAGATTTAAAACGCAGCGGCAACAGTATGGAACCAATAAGGGTCAGACAGAGTCAGAACAGGGTCAGATGTGTGTGAGGTGGATTAAAGTGTGAGTGGAAGCAGAACTATTTGACTCTGAGCTTGTTGGAATCTGAGAAAGTAGCTTTAAACATGAGAAATCCAGACAACTTCTGCTTATTCTCTTTGTACTGGAGGTTTTTGCCAAAAAACATAGTTTAAATTGCTTCAGTTAAAAAATATTAATTTGGATCCCGCTGCTGTTTCTGGTGGGAATTTTGAACCAGTTTTTGTATTTTCTGAGAATGAAACCATTCTGGAAAGAGCTCCACATGTTGTAACCATTGAAATTTGAAGCTGGAAACATGATTACCTATTTACTACTTTGTTCCTTAAAATTATATCTAAAGGCTTAAGTAAATTTGATGGATACCTTTTTGGCCACAAGTAATATGAATAAGGGTAAAAAAAACAGCAAAATGTTGCCTTAACATCCCATCTACCAGTGAAGACAATAACTTTTTCTTTTCTTCAGAAAGAAAAATGACAAATATTGTAAACACTGAGCTGTTAAAACTGTTACAAGTTGTAGCTGAACTTTTTTTCTGTTTTAAAATGTCTTATACTTTAATCTTCTTTGTTACATGAACTGTGCACAGGCAATAAGGCACATTATTTCACTCCACTCACTTGAAACAAGAAAACGTTTAGTTTCAGGATATTAATTGACAAAATACTTAAACTTGAATGTTCAGCGCTCTGAAACACTTCTGTTTTGAGCCTAAAAATCAGGAATCAGGGTTTTGTATTTCATATTTGGAGTTGTGGGGAAGATTAAGATGCAGAACAGCTACTCACAAGTTGTGACCTGAATTCTAACTAATCCAGATATCACAAACTGGTCAAACAGCTCAGCCAGAAACTGTTGTAACTTGTTGTAAACTGAAATGCAGATAAACTGATAAACAGAAGGAAAGATGCAGTCAGAGAAGGAAAAGTGGAAAATCAGAATAGAAGACTGAGGCTTGCAGACTGAAAACACGTAGAGATGAATAGATGTGCGTGTGAGTGTGGGAGAGTTAGCTTTTTCTTTCCCTGAGTGCAGCTTGTTTGTTCCTACTTGGCCTGTTTTTAATCATTCAGCTGCATATTTCAGTTGCAGGAACACGTTGGTGCATGTTTTAAAGATGATGGAGGGAAGTGATGGGATGATTGGGTGAAGACAGCAGTGTTGTCAACTTACTGACTTCATTCTTTGTCCATGTTTGGAACTGGCAAAAGTGACCCAAAAGAGAGACTCAGTCATTTTAATGCAGTGATTTGTTTTAGAATTTTTGATTTACATCTTGCTGTTGATCAGTCAGCAGCAGTGTTTCACGTGTTTGATTGATTTAGGGTCTGGATGTGGTGGGGGCGGAACATCTCCTGGGAGGGACGCTGTGCGAAGACGGAGGGCTTTGGGATGAGGAAGGATCCGACGCAGCACCTGTTTCTCAATGGAAAAAAACGATACTAGCTTTTACAGCAGTCTCCAATAACACCAGAAAAAGTCACTAGATTTGTCACTAGCTGCTTTATAGAAAAATAGTCACTAGAGGGGTCTGAAAACTTGCTAAATATAGTGACAGTCGTTAATTTAGCAACACTGGAGCAAAGCTACCGCAGACTTCTGGCTTAATTCATGGCGAGCTCTAAATGTAAAAATTTCTGTCCAAAATAAATCACTCCAATAATCAGTTTACCAGTCCCAAAACTGGATAACTTAGGGTTAAAATTAAGACATTAAGTAAAACAAGAATTGATAGAAGAAAGTTTATTTGTAGTTCTAAACATATTTAGGCAGTTTGTTTTTGTTTTTGTTTTATTTTACTCCCTTTTTTGTCTCCAACAATTATGGCCAACTATGCAAATTAGATGATGTCATTTAGAAACTTCTAGCTGCTTTTAGGACAGCAAATAGCTGCTTTTTTTACTGAGGGACCCCCCCCCCCTCCTCTTCCTGCGGCCATTGTTTACCAGAAACCCTCCAATCTTCAGCTCTCCACTTTTATTTCCCCCACCATGTCCTCTCTTACTCCTCCCTTTGTCTGGGTTTGTGTGCTGTGCGTTCTGACCGGCTGGATGTGAGCTTGGCAGCAACACAAGCTTGCATTGTTTTTTGGAAGCTGCAGGGGAAAGTGATTGAGGGAGGGAAGAAAAACGGGAGATTGCAGGAGACCGCTGCACTTTGTTGCACACACAATGCTCAGGCAACAATGGTTTTATGAGTATTACAAACATGCTTAAAAAGCTGAGGCAGATTAGTGTTATTTCATGAAGCAAGAGGCTTTTTGGGACTTGTTTCTGTAAGAGCTGCTGTTTCTCATAGTTTTACTGACAGGGTTTGAGGTGGGGTTATAGACTGAATCAGTAATAGCAGGATGCTAATTTCCCATTCAGGATCCTATTTGTTGCTATAGTTTAGTTTGTGAAAATTACACAAAACCCCAAAGAAGCCAGATTTGAACACCTTCCAGAAACGCTGCTGTCTTCTCTGGACCGAAGCTCTTTTCAAATGGACTGAGGCTAAGAGGAGAACTGTTCTGAGGTCAGACGGATCCAAATTTAAAATTCTTTTTGGAAACCATGGACGCCACGTCCTCCGTAATAAAGAGGACAACACACAGTTCAAAAGCTTGTCTCCTGATGGTATGGGGGTGCATTTATTCCTTTGGCTTGGGTGGTGTATCTGAAAGCTTCTGACTTTTTTTTTTTTTTGGTGGTGGATTTTTCAAAACGTCTAGTTTTACATTTCAGAGCTGATGGTCAAACCAGTTCTCTGCAGCAGGTTTTAATGTAAACAGTTATTTTTCTCCTTTGCACATTGGCAGACTTGTTAAATAGTGCTGGAAACTCACTACATTGTATGCTCAGCCAAATACAACAAGGATCAGGCTCCCGCAACGCACGGTTTGGATCCAAACGTCTGAGATGAGTCAGATAGGAGGTCCGATTCACTGCGAGCCTTTTCACAGTTGGGTCGGTTCCAGTTTGCTCCTGACTTCCAGCTATTGAGTCACAACTTGGCCAGTGGTGGATGCAGATTGAGAGGGGTTTTGCAGAACTGGCTGTGATTCATGCAGTTTTGGGAGCATATGTGTTCTGCCCACTGGGCGAAATACAAGTCGGTAATGGTGAGTGTTGAATGTGCTTTTAATTTGAAATGTAAGTCTGCAGCTAATAGCAGGAACAGCAGCAGCTGTGAAAGCCTTCAGACTTTGGAGCGAAGTAAACACTGGCGTGGTTAGTTTTGTCATCACGCTGCTACTGGATTTTATTAAGTTGAAGTTAGTTTAAGTTTCTGATAAGATGACTTGGACTTGAATTGTGATAATTCAGAGGAACGTCTATCAGGACTTATGAGAACCGAGAGAAACTAAATGCATTTAAAATTTATATCATAAACCAAATTAAAGCTGTCCTTACATTTACATACACATTGCATTCAAAAGGTGCTAAAAACAAACAAAAAAAGACAAGTGAACAAACGTTTTAACTCCTTGGCTTAATCAGTTAGAGGTACATCCACTGATTATTTCCTGAAAGTTTCAATAAAATCTGTCCAGTCGTTCATGATATTTTGCTAACAAAGAGGGTTGGTGCCAACAGTTAAAGCTAAAGTGTTAAAGATCTCGTGCAACTAAGAGCACTTGAAGAATGTTCCTACCACACCAAATATTGTCTCAATATCTGTAAAATAGGCAGATATAGCCATTTTTGTGGTGGCTAAGGTTGATTAGCTGTGGCAGCCATCTTAATTTATGGTAACGCCAAGTTCCATAGTTGTAGATGTACATAAATGATTTTTTTCTTGTTCAACCACATGGGAGCGGGGTAAAAATCTAAGGTAAATTAAGATATAATAACCATTATTGTCATTAAATAGTGAATTTGGCAGAGAGAAACCAAACGTTTGTTTTAAAAAAGAAAAAAACAAAAACTGAAGAAGCCTGTGCACGGGTTAATGTTCTGCTCGTGTGGATCCTTTCTGCTGGATGGAGACACGACATGTCCTCACTCCTGCTCTTGCAGACGATGGCTTCGCCTGGGGCGACGCCCGGCTCAGGCCCCCTGCTCTCCTCTCCTCTCCTCCTCTTCACTCTAAATGGTGTTCTTTTCTTCCTTTTCCTTTCACCTGTCAAATCCACTTTCTCTCTTTCTCTGTCTCCATTTATTTCTCTCTGTGAGGCTCTTTCTGTCTTTTGACCCACTTTTCCTCACACACCCCCACCCCCCACCCTCCCTACAACCTAATTTTGTCCCTTTTCGTTTCATCGATTCTATAATTTCCATCTTTTTTGTTACACCACTTCAGTCTTTTTTTCCATTATCACCTGCCCAAGAAGATGGAGCGATATTACATTACAACAGTTGTAATAAAACATCGCGTGAAGATTTCTTCAAGGTTTGACCAAAACGACTTTATCTGTCATTTAGCTGAAATATTTGGCATGAAAAGGCAATATGTTCCTCATTTCCCTTTTGGTTTAATTTTTTTTAACTCCTTGCTCTCTCCTTCCACTTCACTTCCACCTTTCTTCCTCTCCATCCTCTCCTCTGCTCCTCCTCGTCACCTCGTTCATTATTTTCCCGTCTTTGACTCGATGCGTCCTTCTGTTTCGTCGGTCTCCGTCCCCTCTCAGCTTCCCTCGCAGCACTTTGTCACTAATTCATCACAGTCAGCAGTCAGACTCTCAGATTAATGACGTTACGTGAAACCTTTATCTCCGTCCAGCTTTATCTCGCCGACGTTCTGTGAATTATAAGATTTTAAAAAGGAAAAAGTGCTCTGATGTTCTGATCCTGTCTGTTATTCAGCGGAGCTCTGACACGTCACCCGTCTGCAGAGATAAAACCGTAGCTTTTTAATC
This sequence comes from Kryptolebias brasiliensis, assembly GCA_028566095.1. Taxonomy (NCBI): domain Eukaryota; kingdom Metazoa; phylum Chordata; class Actinopteri; order Cyprinodontiformes; family Rivulidae; genus Kryptolebias; species Kryptolebias brasiliensis. Next base: position 2,314,647 of record JAOXNZ010000177.1, on the reverse strand, counting down.
TGCAGTTTGTCATGTTTTAGAAATGTTAATGCTTGTGGGAGGAGCTTGTGTTTGTGGGAGGAGCTTGTTTCATTTAAGACTCTGATGTTCAGGACATAAAACATTAATTTTCTTTATTCAAAATATGTCAAGAATGTAAACATGACTTTAAAATTAAAGAGTTAACAAATTTAAGATTGCCAGCACTGCTAACCTTATCGTACACAAACATGCTGATACTTCAGGGAATTTTTACTGATGATTTACTAAAATCTGTTGTGATTGGAGCTGAGTCAATTTGTGACAAAGAATGAAAAGAAATGTTGGGTTTTACAAAAAGAACTCTGGCTATAATCTGTGCAAAGTTTAGTCAAACTTAAACTCGATTAAAGTAGATCAACACTAAAATCACAAGATAAAAGCTACTGAACAGCTTCTTATTGTCTTGTTTTGACATTTTAATTCTGACTTTTTCTTAAAAAAATAAGTTTCATGTTTTAGAACATCTCCTAAACTCAGAACATAAAACATCCACCTGTTCTGAGGAGGACTGGAGTGAAAGTTCTGGAACAGTAAATAAACACAAACAATAAAAAAAACTGAATGTATGCCCTGTTGCCAACCTTTTTATGTCCCAAAGACAATAAAATGTCCTGTAAAGATGTGATGTAAAGCATTCCTTGTGAGCTAACGGCTCAGATCGTCAGGTGTTTGTCCCACCGCCTCACATGTGATCAAACTGGGATCATACCATCTCTGACAGACTGATTTTCATTGGAGCCATTTGGCTCAGTGTGACATAAGCAATAACCCTGCAGGATTGCTGCTGTTGCTCAGTGTGTAAAAACCGTAAGTGAGAGATTTATTGTCACATTTGAAGCATCAGTGCAACTCAATAACTTGTGCCACAAAATGCACAACAAACAAAAGACAGCAGAGCTATGAAGGTGTTAAAAGGAGGAAGAGAGGAGGGAGGTGGCTGCTTTTAGCCTCACAGGAGTGATTTTCTCCCTCAATAGGAGTACTTAAAGCTCTATGGATTATTAATGCCTTATCTCAGAGGAGCAACCCCCCCACCATCCATCATACTCCTCATTCTCATGTTACCCTGCTCTGTTTTCCCCTCACCCATATTTAGACTCCTTTATCCTCCTTTGTGTTTGTTATTGGCCTCCTCTGCTCCCTGTTCCAGTCTCTAAATCAAAAGTTGGCTCGCATGACTCAAAAATAAAACTATGGCAAAGACGTTTTAATACAAACAATAATAAGAAAAGTCAAACATGTGGGAGACAGGAGCTCTGGCCAAAACAAACTAAACAAGGAGAGCGCTTCAAACCAGCCGTGCATTCAAACAGCTGGATTAGAGTTCCTCCTCCAAACCTAGAGGCCATAAACTGCCTGTAACTTACAGCCCAACCCGGCTGTATAAAGCTGTCTGTGTAAGAATGTTCAGCCAATCAGCACTGGAAAAAAGGATATACTGTCTCAGTAATTGCCCTCGCAATATTAAATCTGTAAATCTTTTAAAGCAATCTTATATGAGCCATTAATAAGATGCTTTGCTCATTTCTGGAAGGATAGGGCAAAAGATGGATCTACAGATTGGGGCTTCATCTGCAGTAATGAGGGTGTTGCTCCGGTCCATTGTCAGGAAGTTAAGGCAAAGCTCTCAGTTTACTGGTTTGTCTACTTTCCAGACCTCACCTATGGTCATGAGGTGTGCATCATGATCAAAAGAACAAAATCCCAGATAAAACAGCTGAAATTATCGTCTTCTGTAGGGTGGCCAGGCTCGGCCAGAGTTGTCTGAAACCTCCCTATGGAGGTTTTCCAGGTACGTCCCACAGGGATGAGACCCCAGGGGAGACCCAGAACTCGCCGAAAAGATTATTTATTCTCTCTGGCCTGAGAACACCTTGGGATCCCCAAGGAGGAGCTGGGGAGAGGGAGGTCTGGGTTTCCCTCCTGGACATGTTGCCTCCACAACAAAGAGGTCTAGTCTTAAGGACAAAGACTTATTTTTAATTTTTTTAAACACAGCACTTCTCATTAACTTCTAATCTAATATTTAACTTCTGTGCTCTGTCACCTTCAACTCTCCACTGCCTTCTGTTTTTTACTAACTCGTCTCTTCAGTCTCCACTTCCTTTACTCTGACTCCTCCTCCATTCTGGTCCCGGTTCATATTTTTACCTTTTGACTCCTCTTTTAGTACCGGACTGTGTTCATCCTTACATTAGTCCTCTTTAGCAGTTATTGTGCTCCTGCAGTGTGGCTTCTTCCACCTGCCCTGTAACTTTACTGCTGCTTTATTGCATCTTACAAAATGCATGATTAACCAGGGAGGTTTTGCTGCATATGTAGCTATAAATAAATGAACATGTTGACATGAAGTAGCTCAGACTTGAATCTCTCACTATACATTCCTGCCTGCTGGGGTCATGCATCAGAAAGGGATTAATAAGGTGTGTTCTATGGCTTAAAACTGTCCATATTTAACCTGTTTTACATAATAAAATGACGGTATGGTCATCTCTACTGTTGTTAATAAATCCTTTGTTAATCATGACTCTGAACATCTTTAAAATCACACAAATCTTCATAACATCTTCCAGTTTTATATGTACTGTTAATCAATGAGTTTTTAAAATGTTGTCATCTTGTCTTTATTAGTTTCTCCAGTTTGGACAGTTGATTTGCTTCCAGGGAGAACTTTTATTCGTACCAGACTCCTCTGTATCAACTAACTAACGGGCTGGAGAGGTGTGAGGAATAAAAATCAGCTTTGGGACTGACAGGTTATTTAGTTTTCCCTTGTAGTGTTTAAAAGGTGATAACTTTTTCTGCTTTTTCTGACCATTTCCAGGCCCTGATGGAAAAGCCTGAAGCAGTTAGAAGGTTTGGTCTTGTTTAGTTGTACAACTAAATGTTGAATTTTGAGCTACTAGAATCTGTTTCTTCCTTCATTTAACTTGTTTTAGACTTTAAGCCGTGGTTGATTCATCTTCCTCTTGTTTCCTCATCATAAATGAAAGTTCTCTTGGTATTATTTGTCACATGTTGGTTTAACCTCAAACTGCTGAAACTCTTACATAGTGCTGTATGACTTTGCTGAAGTTTGCTGAAATAGCTAAAACGGAGCTGTTAAAATAATCAAAAAAGACTGAAATGAGCGGAACACAAACTAAAAGCAGTTAAACACAAATTCAAAACTAAAAACATCAAAACAATAAAGCTAAAACTATTCAAACTGTAGCTACAATAAGCAACACATAAACTATAGCTGATATTAGCACAACACTAGCTAAAATAACAAAATAATGCTCAAATTGGCAAAACAAATGCTAAAGCTGAGATTAATAAAGAAGTAGCTAAAATGAGTAAAACTCCAGCTAAAAGAAGCAGACCAGTAGATAAATGCTAAAAATAGCAAAATGGCCAAACATAATTTTTACCAAATGGAAGTGTGTACACATCGCTGGGAGCTTGGCTCCACTTTGTCAGGGCTCATCAGTT
>JAOXNZ010000177.1:2271291-2291666 GCA_028566095.1 Kryptolebias brasiliensis | reverse complement strand
ATGTAAAAATGGTTTCGAGGATAAAAAATGATTTTTTATTATTTATAAAGAAACAAAACTAAAAAGGCCTTAAAGTTTGTAGAGCAGTGAGCTATTTAATCCCAAAATATTTGAATGTTTTGTTTTTTTTTTACTTTGGTTTTTCTGGAGTGCTTTTAATATGTCAATAACAGAAATTCCACCATTTACGCTTAGTCTTTTATTTTGAAGGGCAAGTTATGTAGTCCTATAGAAACTGAAGGAATGAAGCTGTTTGGCATTAGGAACATCACTGTGACTCTTTGATTAAAGCTGGAGAAAATGGCTTCTTTTAAAATACTTTTTATTTGGCAAAAACAAAGATTTGTTTTTACCAAACTCCTGTTAAAAAGGTTTCTTTGTTTACCAGTCCTTTTGTTTTGGTTTAATTTTCAGCTCCTGCTTCCCTCTATGACAGTCTGTAGTTCACTGATTGTATGTTGGTGTAGATTTTTAGTCAACAAATCCTAAAAGTACAAAAACAAAGCAACTGGACTTTTGTTCTGCATTTTTAAGCCATTTTGCTTCCCATCCAGGGATCTTTATCAGTTCTAAAGTGGAGAGTGTGGAGTTCCAAGCTTTAAACTGCATGAGACGCTCCGTTTGTGCAGATTATTCTTCCCAGCTTTCCAGACGGGAAAAAGAAGTCTTTGTTTTAAAAAACTTTTAAGTTTGTCTTTGGTTGGTTGATTGCTGGGGCAGAAAAAAACTGATGTCTCACTGCTTAGATGTGTAGTGACACTACAATCCACTAGCTAGTTCTCAATATTTTATTGTTTTTGGGATTGATTTAGCTAAATCGGACCAAATTCTGAACCAACCTGTTCAGTTTTTAGGATTTCAGACTGAATCTCAGTAAGGGATAAACATGATTTTATCTCGACATCCTCAGAAAGATTTTTTTCTCTAAATTGCTGTTCGAAAAGCCAAAAATTCCTAATTTAAAAAATTCCTTTGTATGATTCCAGGACACATCCTTGGAGACTCTATAATACCAGTTGATGCAGGAGTCCCAGGCTTAAATAATGTAATTGCACAATGACTTTAATTGTTAAATGTATATTTTGTCAACTCATGCATCTGTAATAAATCATTTTAAAGATTGCAGGCTTTCATGGTGTAATAAGACTCTTTTTGTTTTTTAATAGTATACAAATCAGCAGTTTTCACTGAGATGAATCAGTTCAAAGATGTTTTGGGGTGAAAACACTGTCAGAGAAATGATTCCTCATCATCACTCAGATCACATATAATTACTGAGGTGTCTGAATGCACTGCTGACAGATGTTTATCAGATAAACATCTGCTTCAGTTCTTTAGCTGCTACTGTTTTCTCTTATGTTGATCAAGAGATCAAATTCTTTTTGAGCGCGTCTCCCCAACTTTGGCTGCTTTTACACTAAATAAGAATCTCAGCAGACATAAATCCAGTGAAGTATTTCAGGTTTACGTTCAGTAAGTGTAAGTTACACATCGCTCCGAGTCTGGGCATACTGCAGATAAAAGAATAATCTAAAAGCATCATACTTTCTAAGGCTTTAAACTCTTTGATTTATTCAGTAATACAATCAGAGTCTGCACACTGGATGTTTATCTGTTTCCGAATGAAGCTTAACGGAAAAACTGACCGAGGCCAGAAGCTGCATTCGTATCAGATACTGAAGTCATCATCATTCCTAAGTTCAGGGATTTTTCTTTTATTTTATAAATTCAAACTTGGTGGTTTAGTTTACTGTTTTGCTTTCAGCAACTCAACGATCCAAGTCTGCATTTGCAGCATCATCATCCTTCAATAACACAACTCAGCACTCCACCCTGAGGAGCATTACTTTTATGAACATAAACGGCATGAGTCATTTCATTTTAAACACCAGCAAATCAATCATACTAATGAAACTGGAATTCCTGGAAGGAATGCACATCACCTGCCACCTTCTGTGCCAAAGTTTGAAACAAAGATGTTTCAAACAGTTAGAGCTAAGACTGTTGGGATTAGTCTCAGCTACTACCACACCAAATTGTAGCTCAAAATCTGTAAATCTGAGTTATAGCTATTTTGATGTTTACTAATTTCTAATGGCTGTGGCAGCCGTCTTGAATTACCGTATGTGGCTCTCTCAGGTTTGCCTGTTTGCACTCTTTGTATAGAACAAAAGTTTCAAGCTTTTTTTTTTTTTAAGCTTGTGATCTCACACCAGATATGGCCCGTTGGCTGTTTGGTTCCCAGGTCACTGCAGACTGATGTTGAAATCTAAAGTAGAACCCAGAACTTAACACTTCGTAGCATTTGATCACAGAAGATTAGTTTCTCTCTGACTCAAATGCAAAGCCAAAGTGTGTGAGCAGCAGAAGAAAGAGCTCAAAGGGTGCAGGGAGCGTTACATCAGATAATGTGGAGGAAACTCTGGGGAAAGTCTGCCTCCAGCTATTTTTATATTGATGTAATGCACTCTCAGATTTCAGACGTTAAACCCAGAGTGCCCACATTAAGGCCAAAACATGACAAGCTTAATTTGAAGGAGATGGTTGCAACAAAGTGGTGGATTGTGTTCTGTCTGGAGTTACTGTAAATGTTGCTGCCATTTAACATTCATGAGGTGCAGCTAATGTAGAATAATAAGGTCAGAGTAATTCAAACAGTTTGTCTTGTTTAGTAAGGTTTGTGTAGTTATTTGTGACAAAGACAGACAGTATGGGTAAATGTATTCCCTTTTAATATATATTTTACAAGAAATGCAGACAGAATTTTATAGCTCAGGCTTAAACTTCTGCTTTGTCTTGCTTTACTACTAGAACTGGTCATGTCATAGAACAAACCCTAATAAAATTACTGCATTAAGCTGTTCAGTCAAGCTTAACACTTGTTTTGTTGCAGGACTTTAAATTATAAGCATGCCAGAAGCTGGGTGGAATTAAAGGATATGGAAACAAAGGTCAACATAACACGGAAAAAAACCCATAGTTCAGTGGTTTTGACCTAATTAATTAGATAGTAATGTGCTTTTAAAGGTACTCGTTGTAAACTGTTAAATAAAGCCATAAAAGGTTATCCTAAACTATATCAAATAGTGCAGTTTGAGTTTACTCCAGTAGTTTTCCACATAGATTGACATGCAGTTCTGAAATATGAGTTTGCACTTGGTGTAAACACTTTGATCTGCATACTTTACTCAACAAGTCTATACATATCAACACATCAAAACTGTCATCTTACAATATAGTTTTACAAGCCATGCACACATAAAACAAGACATGATTTTCAAAACTTAAAACACAGATGCACACCCAAAATTTATTTAACCTGCAACTGAAAATTTGTTTTCTCAAATTTTGATTGAAGTTTGATTCTGAAACAGTCGGAGCTCAGTGAGGAACTACTTTCAGGTTACCAGACCAGAATATGATTTGTCCTTCCTTAGCTACTGTAGAGACATATTATAGATGAGGATGGTTTGTTTTAAAATTATGCAAACACCAAAAAGTTCTTGTGAAAATGATTTTTGGAACCAGTGGAGATTATTCATGAGGTCTGACATGTCAGGTAATTACAGTGTGTAAGACCTAAAGCATCAGCATGACATCGACTGAGCTGCATATTCATAATGTTGTACCTTAGAAGTAAATAGATGATAGTCTCCCTCCATTTGACAAATATAAAACTCTGAGTACTAGGAACATGTTTGCAGGAGCTTCAGTCACATTTAACACCAAGCAAGGACAGAATTGGATCCTGGATTGTGATGTAATTGTTGTTGGGAGACAGAGTCAGTATTTCTGAGACCGTAGCTGAATGTCCTCAGAATGATTTAAAAAAGCTGAAACGGTTAACTACTTGTTATAAATGTATTCATCTCAGAATACAAAGCAAGTCCAACCTTGAGGCAGATGGGCTACAACTTCAGTGCATGTTCCACTCGTGACGGCCAAGAACAGAAAACCAAGGCTGCAGTGGGTTCTGTCTCACCAGAGCTGATCTCCTCTTCATTTCTGCTGAGGCACACAGATGGTAGACTCACAATTTGTCTCTTTTGGCAATGAATCCATGTTTGAGAGCTGTGGCATATCTGAGTGGTGCTACTGACCATGTGCATCCCTTTATGGCCACAATTTAGCCAATTTGTAACAGACAGTTTCAGCTCAATAGTGCATCTTGTCAGAAAGTGTTCTGGTTCTGTCTTATAGGTATCATCGGACCTCAGAGGCCTCCCCTGATAAGTTGAATGAATGCAGTTCAGAATTTCAGAGGTACCAACATAATTTAAAATCTGAGACCAGACACTGAGGCTGTTTTGATAGCAAAGGTGCTTGAAAGCATTACATAGGTAGGCTTTTTATGATGTGGGCTTTATGTTATAATTAATGATAAAAAGGGTGTTGGCTCTATAGATTTGCACAGTTTTGATATTCCAAAGCTTAAATTTGGGTAAATACAACCTCAGACAGATTACACAGTACCATTAAGTGAAAAAACTACATGCAGCCCTGTAGAACCTCCTTCAGCAGCAGAACTCTCAGTGGTTTTCTGTTTGTCTCTCATGGTTGTGGAGGAGTTTTGGCCCACTCTTCTTTCCAGCGTTGCTTCAGTTCATTGGTTTCTGCTCAGCTCTCTGAAGTTGATATGAGGTGTTTGTGCTGATATGCTGTTTAGTTTTCTCCAAACATGGCACTGTGCATTATGGGTAAACATTTCTTTGGTTTTATTTTTTTTCCTGAAGTCTTGTGGCAAACCTAAGTCGTGCTGCCATGTTGTTTTTTAGATTGGGTTTTTTCCTGTAACCCTTCCAAACAAGCCATACTTGTTTAGTCTGTTACTATATTTACTTCTAATTGTCCTGTCATGACCTTTAACCATTAGCCTGCTCACTGAAGCCAGTAGTCTCTGAGGAGCTCATTTCTCTGACCATTGCACAGTCTGACCTTTGGGGTGAATTTGCTGAGACATCATTGCTTAGAAAATTAGCAGCTGTCCTAAATGTTTTCCATTTGTAAAAAAAAAAAAAAAGCCTCTCTTTAGAATAATAAACTCCAAATAGTTTGCAAATGACCTTTGACCCTTCCCAGATTGATGGGAAACAGTTGAGTCTGTAAGATCAATATTCATCTCTTTCCTCCTTGGCCTTGTGAATTCTCCAGACCAACAAACTAAGCAGCTATTAAAGAGGGGCTCACACTTGCTGATCAGTTAATCATGTGGATTTGATTAGTGGTTCCTGACATTTAACCCTCCTAATTCCCGTAGAAGCAGTGCCATCTCAGTTTTTCTCACAGTTTCTGCAGTGTCACTGTCTGGCAGGAAATCCTGTTGAAGTCAGGATGGATGGCCTCTGTTGTTTCAGCAGGAAACAAGTGGAAGCGTGGCGTTGAGCAAACACACACATCCTGACAGGGTTTCACACCCCAGCTGGTCAGTTATTCTGGGCTGCTGTGACTGGAATTAAGGAGAGAAAAGAGGAAGAATTTAGCTCAGCAGTGGAGACTTTTAAATGACATTTGATTTATAGCACAATGTTGGACCTGTAGCTATGCACACACCAATTTGAGTGAGATAAAGCAGACACACAAACACATGCCTGTCATGTCCTTTTGGATCTGAATACAACTCTCTTCCATTGTTGAAGTTGTCTCAACCACTTTCTTCTCTTAACATTTTCCTCTCAAGCACATATATAAACTAAAGATCTCACATGTATTCAGTGTTTGTGAATGAACAAATCATCTCTTAGTTCCCAAGATTTGTGACCCATGAATATTTAGTGGACCAGTTTGAATGGTCGGACCCATACCTATGCTAAACACACTGATCCTAGTGGAACCATTTGTGCAATGTATTGTTGTTATAGACATCCCGGCATCTAAAATCATGCTGGATGGAGAACGACTCATTTAGTAACAAACTGAACTTCAGCTGTTTCCCTTTCAAACTTGAATAACTGTTGCACATTTCTAACAGTAGCACTGTTGACTTGCAGTAATTTGTGCTGCTTCTTTTTTTTTTTTTTTATACCTCCGTGTGTCATTAAGGTCTGACTCACATAATCTGGTCCAGTCCAAAGTCCTCACACATTAATGCTTGGTCCGAACCACCTGGGATCACTTTAAAAAGCTCAACGCACCATTTTATTGTGATTCTGAGCACGCGTGACAGTTTTATAAAGCTCAGAAGTCCTTCAGCATCTGAAATGACACACAGCCTAATGTTGTATAGGGATAAGAGCGCTATTCTGCCTTAATGATCCGTGAAAAACTGTTTTGAACAAAATGTTTGATTAACTCTTAGCTTTTCACGTCAAAACCAGTCAGTGGAAACAGAAGAAAAAACTAAAAATAAATTAAATCCAGCGTAAAAATTAAGTTTTATTGAAAGATCTTTAGTTTCTAAAATCATTTTCTTATTATTCTGCAGTATTTGTTGTGAGAAGGGATCACTCCAGTGTGTACTGATGAAAGGAGACGTATCATCAAGCTGAAATATGATCACTGAAATCTGAACTCCCTCAGGATGAAAACTGGATTTAAGTTTTTCTGATCTTATTGAATAGATCAGAATCAATCATTTTATTGTTGAGTAACCTGAGCAGCAAAAAATATATAGAACTGTTGGCTTTAACAACTGTGCAAAATTAAATTTGAGCTAATTTAGCGATTTTTAGGTGGCGTTTTGGTATTTTAGTTGTTTAAAAATTAATCAAACTGTGAAAAAGTTCTGATGTTTCCATCACTTCAGCTGTTTCTGAGTCTCTTCTTCTGTCGTCGAGGCAGAAATGGGATCATTTCCTCTTCTGTAATGAATTTCTGCTCTTTCTCCGGTTATTTATCGCTGTTACGAAAACAAAGTTCTTTCTTCCTCATTTCAGCAGAGAAGTCGACTCAAAGGTGTCGTGTTTATTGCTGATGTTTGAGATAAGCAAAACAATCCCACTGTTAAATCTGCTGATCTGGTTCGTGTTGTGTGTTTGGAGTGGCTCCATGAGAGGAAACGGCAAGAATGTTCCAGAAAAACACTACTCCTGTGCTGTCAAAAAAACAGAAGCATTTTACAGAAAAGGTCACAAATGTCACAGCCGAAAGTATGTTTTATATGTTGAAGCCGATGAACAGCTGATTCTTTAAATCTGCTGAGTTCTTCTTGAACATGTGTTTATGGCTTGATTTTTGTTCTGTGGCTACGTGACCTTAGAGTTCAGTTTGGAAGTGCTCCAGTTTGTGCAAATTTATTGTTTCCTTCTGCGTTTGTTGCTTTCAGCTGCCTGTGATGAAATGAAAATGTTTTAACACAATATTTCTCACTGATGTGTACCAAATGGCTAATGCTGGTTTTGCAATCGTTGAACCCAGTAGATATTTATCTGACATGAGGCTCCTACATATATTATGAAAAATAAATAAGTACTTGGTTAAAACATGCTGCCAAAAAACACAACTCTCATTAGCTTTTTAGAACATGTGAAACATTTATTTTGCACTATTCCTGAGCTTCAAACTTCAGCTTTCAGGGGAGAAAATTAAAAACTAGTTGTTAAAGAACCTAAATGACAATGACTTTAAGAGAAATGGACACAGACTCCCATCCATGATCTCTTCTTTTGGATTTTGTTCCGTCTCAGGCGTAGAAGGATGTCTTGCAGAGTGAAGTGAAGCTTGGATGAAAGCAGGAATAAGATGAGAGATCAGATGCAGCAGCAGAGGGACTTTACGTAAAAGATGACAGAGAGGAGGATGATGTTTCGGATGAAGTTCGAAGAGTCGAAACAGCAAATGATCACAGAGGAGAATGTAAAAGGAAGTCAGAAATGATAGAATAACAGATAAGAAAAATGAGGCAATGGATGTAAGAAAGTGATAAAATGTTAAGTAAATGCAGAGAGAATTGAATGCTGTAAGAGGCTGAAATGTTAAATTCAACAAATGAATGAAAAAGGTATTACAGGATTTATTAAAACATGGAGGCTAAATGTAAGATATGCAGTTAACGAGTGTTAATGCATAAAAAAAACGATTTGTGCTAAAAAAGAAATAAATACGATAATTTTAAGGCTTTAAAAACAAACAAATCTGAACCAAACATCTCCATCTTTGTCAGACATCATATTTAAAAACCAAATCATTTTGTGTCAGAGACACTCGAACAATTTGTTTCTCTTTGCGTTAGTAAAATCAATTTGATCACAACAGTGATTATTTTGGGATCAATTTGACTCAGTAACACAAATCTGATAAAATCTATTAAAAAAATCAACTGGATATGAGATCAGGAAAAGAAAAACTAACAAACTGAGAAAAAAAACTTAATCTTGGAATCTCTAAAAACAAGGTATGTATGGAAATATTTGTAAATGATTTTAGCAAGCTTTAGAGTCTAAAGTGCCTAAATTGCTTTGCTTTTAATGAAAATAATTTAGGCTGGTCAGTTTGAACCTCCACTTCTGGTTGTATATTTAATGCATTTTGATTTAAAGGATAGAGAAACTAATGGACTTCCTTTTGAAAAGTCTAGCTCACTTTTGTCGCTCAGATTTTTATCTAACAAAATAAAATTTTGGTTCTTTGACTGAAATAATGTGAAGTAAAATCCTCATTTTTAAGTGCAAAAACTTTAAGAAAAGCCTTAAAATTCACCTAAAAAAGCTCAACAACCACACACCCGCTCCTCCACCCCAGGTGTTATCGAGTGTTCTGTATTGGCGCACCTTGCAGCGGTGTTTTATTGATTCTTGAGCTTAAGTCTGGCAGCAGGTCTGGCTCGGCTCCTGACTGGAGTTGTTTGCTCAGACTCTCCTCTCTCTCAGCTCTGCTCTCCAAATGCAGAAGAGCCTCGTGGTGTTCGACTCTCCGCAGCCAACCAAGTGTGTAAACGGATGTTTTGCATAATTATACTTTTTCATCTGGGGCGCTGCAATGGTAAAACTGTAAAATGGGAGAAATGTTTAATAAAATAAACGAAAGCGCTGGGGTCCCCGTACATTAAAACTACCATCCGGTTGGTTTGGGGGGTAAAGCAGCACGTATGTGACTCTTTTCTTGTGTTTTCTCGTGTGGGTTACGGCACACAGTAACGCGTGGCCTGTCTCTGGAGACCTTTTCTGTGCTGCGAGTGTTTGTGGACGGAGATGATTTGTTGCCAGATGTGGCTCCAAATGAACAGCTGTTACTCTGTTCTGCAGCTGCCCGTCTTGTTGCTACGGCTCGCTGCTGTTGCCTTGGCGACCAGAACTCCAAGCAAAAGACGTTTTACACTTGGGAAATCCTGACGGGGAGAATTTGGACTTACTTCCTAATGGGGTAGTCCACGTTCCTCAGGGAGTCGGTTTGAATGGTGAGCGCTGGAGTTTCATATGCTGGTCAGGTTGTGTTTCCTGTGTGTGTGTGGGTGTGTGTGTGTGTGTGTGTAAAGTTCCTGACTGTAATTAATGACACATCCTGATGGTGAACATGTTTTATTGGAAGGATAGAGTCCGAGGCAGTGGCATCGTGAAGCAGGATGAGGAGGAAATGAAATAATGCGCACTCTGGCAGGCGCCGAACTCATTCACTGACTGAATAAATGACGGGTTGATGAACTGGCAGACGGCCACACAACGCCACCCAGGCTGAGAAATGCAGCGTCATCTGGAGCTGCTTGGGGGTGAGCATTGATTGGTCATGAAGCGTGATCAGATTTTCATCAGACATAAAAACAAACAGTTTCAAACACTAAGATCAGGAGAACTTCTTTCCTTAAATGTAAATTAAACTATTTTTTCAGAATCTCTGAGGTGAATTTAACTAAATTAAAGCAGCTGCTGGTGTGTTTGTTTAGCCTTTATTTCATTGAGGACACATTAATGCCCTCAATTATAAATAATATATTTACAATTCTGTTAGAATCACCTTTGTCCATCTATGCTGTTTCATACAGAAAGTCTGAGAGTGAAACTGTTGTTTGACTTTGGATTTGTGCAACTCTATCACTTCTTGAAACCTTTCTCTCCAAATGAAATAAACTGAGTGTATGAGCATTAAACTCTTGATGTTTGTCTAGTGGTGGGTTTCGAGCCTGTGGCAGAAATTGCAAAACCTGAATGTGACAAATAGACAAATGCTGCTAAAATAGTTTGAAAGTCTGTGGTGTCTGACTGTGATGACATGCAGAGTAAGAATTTAGGTGTTTTTAAAACTCCATTGGTCTCCTCCGTTCTGTCTGCCACATGACAGACACCTGATGGGGAAACACCTGGCACGTGTTAAACATCACCTGGTTTATTGTTCAACAGTAATATGTCTGAAAGACAATGAAAGGAAAAGGTTTAAATCTCAGTTGGAACAGTTTCAGGAGTTTTCAGCAGGTATTTCTTACCTAAAGCACCGGGAATTTAGGAAGCTGGAGTTTTTATAATCAGTAACAGTTTTTGTTCTACAACTTAGTTCGACATTGTATTTGTTAAAAGAAGATTAAATGTGAGAATACTGAAATAGGAAGACAGAATTATTTAAACCAATCAGAAATGTTCAACACTTTTAGGCCTCAAAAGCCAGTTGTCCCTACCAGGTCTGATTTCAGAGGCAAATTCCTACAGATCAGTTTAGCTGCAGATTCCTGCAGTGGGTTAAAGAAAGAAAAGAACCCAACAAAAGACCACGGTTCCTGGAAAAGGTTCCTGGGGTTGAAATCCAGCTGGTGCAGAAACAATAGAAAAGCAAATCAGAGGAAGTGGGAGAGTGGGAATGACGTGTCAGAGTAGGTTTTATTTCCCAACATGCTTCAAAAATCTGACAATCCTGTTTTAGGAGAAAACACAACTAACAGAAACAGCTGGCTGATTGGATCCATATTGTGATTGGATGGTGGAGCGTTTCTTTACATGATGTGTGTGTTTGTGAGGCCAGGATTAAACAGATGGAGAAGAGGGAACTGGGGAGGTTCTGGGCAGAAAAAAACACAGAATTGAGTAAAACAGCATATTGTGAATCCTCAACAGGATGCAGAACTGCTCCAACGCTGCAAATCCAGCTGTCAGTTCATTTTAGGATTTGTCCTGATGTTCCCTCTAAACTCAGGCAGATCTAAACGGCAAAAAGGGCATCAAAGCTGGGAGTTTTTTACTTTAATAGTCCATTAAAAATATAGATTTTAAGCTGTTTACTGCTTTATAAAGGTTCTTTGATCAATGTTAATAAAACAGCATTCTGACTCATAAACTGAGGACAAAAGAAAAACACCCTCTTGTCTATAACTGGAAATGATCAGAACCCGGACCAAGTGAAATCTAGAATACATTAGCAAGAAGCTGAATTCAGAAAGTACCTCTTGTTGCACTGAGAGGTGGGAGAACCCAAATGATTCAAATGATGAACAAAGCAAACCAAATGGAAAACAGATCAGCAGTAAAGCCATGTTAGAAAACATCCTAAAGGGGAGCTGTTAACTAGAATAACAATCCAAACTCAGCAAAGTCACAGAATGATCAAGAAACAAAAAAAAAAGGATTTGTTGCCTGATTTCAGCAGTCCATCACTATCCAGGTCTATTCAGCTGCATTCAGGAACCTGTTAAAATACCTGAAATAAAGATGTTCAATAATCCAGTGCGTCTCTGTCGGTAGTAGACTCTCCCTCAGAGTCAGAACCAGGTGATGGTATCGACTCAAGTTGCTCCTGTTGTGAAAACTCGTGAGCGAACAGACAGAGTCCAGATAGGATCTGGACTCAGAGCCTCACAGCCAGCAGGGATTAAAAAGCTGATTCCTCAGGTCTGCTGCTCCTCTGGAGTATTATGTGAAATTGGATTCCAATCCTTTCCTGGGAGTAAATGTTGGTGTTAAAATACAGCTCACTGATTTGTAAAACATTCAAGCTAAATGCATCCAAAAGAGTCTGAGGAATATTTTGGATCAACTGGTTTTCATGCAGCTCAGGTTAGTCAGAAAACAACCCGTCTGCTCCTGATCCTGAAATTAAATTCCTTTTTAAATAAAAGCAGTAATAATAATAATGTTTTATTGGTGTGCTGCACAAAACAAAATAAATAAAACTAAAGATGGAGACTGATGGAGTGAAAAAAAATAAAAATTATTCACCATTTTGACAACTAAATGAGCAGTGATTCAATTCATTTAACAAATATGAGCAAACATTAATTTGAATTTAAGATTTTGCTGTTTTTTTGTTATTGCTGTAAGTCATTTTTTGAAAATAATCGAATTTGTTAGTTTGTGTTTAAGACTTTTTCCCCCCATGAAAACAATGATTTTATGCTTTAAGGTTTGATTTGACTCAAAGTACACCTTAACTGCTCTGGTGTTTGTGAATACACAAATTATCCATGCTGTTTCATGGGGAAACATTTCTTTTTCAAACAGGAGAGGGGAACTCAGAGCTCATTTTTTGATTCAGGTGGTTTTAAAATATAAAAAGGCTCATCTTCTGAGGATTACCACTTGTTGGGAAACATTCATTCACTGTAATTTTCTCTAGAAGCGATTGCTTCCTCTCTTTGCTGCACTAGGCTCTCTTTTGCTCTTCCTCTCCATTTTTTTTTCTTTCTATCCTGCTGTCTGGTGTGGAAAATCTACTCTACTGTGGAATTGCAGCTCTGAGGGTGTCCCAGAAAAAAATGACACAACAGGAGGGTTAGTGTCCTGAGGAGACACCAAGGTGGGGTCCACCAGAAATGAGACACTCACAGAAACCCAAACGTAAAGAATCCAGGGTTCACAGCTCTAAAACTTAGCTGGGTTACAATCTGTGGTTATTCAGAGGCTGCAGTTTATCTTTCAGGCACCTCATGATTCAATTCAATTCAAAAATACTTTATTAATCCCAAATTAAAATAAATAATGTTGTAGCTCATAATCCTGGTTTGGTTAAAGAGTTGTTATAGATGCAAATACAATTCAGAGTCCTGAGGATCCATAATCACTCTTCTAACTAAATCCTGAGCACAGAATCTCTGACCAAAATGAAACCAAATACTTGTCTTTACACTGCAGTATAAACAGTTTTTCTTCAAACAAGATTATGGAACAAAATGAACAACAAAAATGTCAAACTGCTGATATGCAAGATAATATTCTGTGGCAATGGATGTCCATCATGCGTCATGTGTTGTTAGAGCCATCTTACCTGCTTTTTCCAGTGTTTCTACAACTTTGTAGTGTGGAGGAACAGCTGTGATGCTCATGTTCTGTCTTAACTCCGAGCTGAAACTTAGTAACCAGCCCTGGTTTTAAACCACTGAATGCAGACGTGAATCCTAGAATAAAAGCTGAAATGGACTAAAAACACCAGATACTTCTCCATGCTGTTCATGGAACTCTATGATTTAACTGTTTGAATTTGTGGCTTTTCTCACAATTTAATTCAGCCATTTAAAGGCTTCTGCATCATGTTTGGTTTGATTTAATATGACTGAACAAATATTGCTTGTTTGTTCTGACCCCAGGCTGCTTGTCTCATCTGTTCTGATTCATACTTACTATACTTTTCATTATTTAAATTTGTGGGCTTCTGAAGCACCAACAGAGCTGGCGCCCACGCCTCCTAAGCTTATAGATGCTGAAACATATTACATATTTTTCCACAGAAATGTCACATTTGAGAAACATGAAGCTATAAGCATCTGTGTGTTCACTGACCATGCCTGGCTGATGATGAATTCAGCAGTGTCGAGTTTTCTTGTTTAATGTTCATTCGCCACCAACGTTCTGTCTCTTTAATGCAACTGGTGTTCACAGAAAAAGCCTTGGAAGTGAAAGGATGAGGTCAGGTTAGATTCATTGGATAGTTCTAGTCTGGACAGGCTTTTCTCTTTTTTACTTGGATGTATTAGTGTGTGTAGAAAGTATGTTCAGGATCTACAGTCTCATTTTTAGAGTGAATCCTTTGCTTTTTATGAATTATATTTCACCTTTACGACAGCAGAGGTGGCTACATGCTGATGATTGTCCTATCATGCAGTGACTTTTTATGGTATAAAGGTTGCAGAGGATGGAGATCACCCATCATTTACTGCATATTTGTAACAGGAAGTGGTTGCGTTTGTGTCTGAGATGGAAAAAGAATCGCAGACAGTGTGTGCTGCTGTGCCCAAAGAACCTTCTGTTCAGTAATTAGTTTTTCCTGTGCTGTTTTTTCCATCCATCCATCCATCCATCCATTCATGCAACAGATTGCAACGGTGATTCTGGAAATCCGGTGGATCAGGCCCCCCACACACATGCAGAAAGCCATATGAATGTAATCAAGTCTACGGTTGGCCATGCCAGCAGTGTGACGAGAGAACGGGAAGATTTAGGTGTCTTTAGAATCTGTGTGTGTGTGTGTGTTTTTCTGATCCCTCAGTTGGTCACAATAATGGCAAGCCATCTAATTTTTAGGACTTAAAGTCACAAAGCCAGCGTGATTTCACCAGCCGGCAAATCTGACTGTGTGTGTGTGTGTGTGTGTGTGTGTGTGTGTGTGTGTGACTTGTGAACACATGGTGAAGATAAGCCTGCAGACTCAGGTTGACACTCAGATTTCACTTCATCCCTGTGCATGTCTGTGTGCACATCTGTCTGCATATTTAATGTGAATCTGTGTGTCCCCAGAGTTAGTTTACATTTCACATCACTGACTCAAACCCCCCACTCCTGTTCTTTGTGACACTCCGTTAGCGTTCCTCTTTTTTTTCATCTACAGCAGTATATTAAAACAGTGTGGTGTCTGAATCTGCCTTTTCATCTGTCATTTTGCATTTATACCCTTTGTTGGTTTCACAAGTTACTGCCACACTGGTTTTTTGTCACGTATGTTGGCATATTTTGAAATTCTTTGGACGTGGGTCAAAATGCGAAGAAATGAAGCATATGCTGTTAAGTTAATTCTGTTGTAACATTCATGATGCTACCCTCTGTATTCTGGCGTGAAAGTCAAAGTGTAGTATGGTAAAAAAAAAAAAACAAGGTAAATGGCTTGCACTTGTATAGTGCTTTATCTAGTCCAAGGACCCCAAAGCGCTTCACACTGTGGTGTAAGTGTGCTGTATTCTACATTGCCGTGGGATGGTTGGGCCGTTTTGCTCTTCTGTGTAACATTTCTGTGGCATTCAGTATCTTGCCTCAGCTCTTCCATGAGCCTGTGGTAAAATGTCTGGATGCGTCGTCTGTCAGCATCTAGCTGTGGTCTTACCCACCATTTTCTGGCTCTTCTTGCTGATACTCGACTCTGACAGTTTGTCTTCTGTTCTCCTTGTCTTCAAGTGAAGTCCAGCAGGTCACACAATAATTTCTTATATCGGTCTTATCTGTGACAAGACACCTTGTGCAGCGTTTTGTAGATGTTTTTGTACTTTTAGAACGCCACTAAAACAACAACACTGTATTTATGGTACGTCTGTGGGTTATTGTAGCATAAGATTGTGTAAAATGTTGTTGTTGGGTCAACTTTTATCATGGCATATACTGTATGAGGTATATGTGACATTTTAAACTTTTCAACAAAACCAAAAAAATCTGTAGCAACTTGCTGGAGTTAACACTATGTATGCTAGAGCATCAGATACGTAAAGAGGCGATGTTGTGATGTTTACTTTCAGCCGAGTAAGTCAATAAACCACAGAAACGAGTCAGATATATACTGTAAAAGTGAAATGGAATATCTTCAGTGTTTGGCATGCTCAGCCCTGCCTGCTTGTTCCACCAAAACAACCCTCTTCTGGGCTTCAACAGGCTTTCTTATCACACTTAACATTCAGAGTTTGTGCTTTATGATTTCTGAGGGGGATTGAATGCATTAAATCTTATTCTTTTCAATCAGCATTCTTATGGAAACAATAAACCGGATAAACCCACACCTGGAGTTTTCAAGCGACGCTCCCTCAGGCAACAGTTACTGATTACAGAAATTCATGTGCAATTATCTGATATGGAAGATTAAAAGTTTAAATTCATTTCTGACATGAGAGCGTGGCGATAAATGCAGAACAGCGGAGAGTTTTGAACTTGTGAAATTATCTTAATGAAAGTCAAATTGAGCTGCCGTTGGTAAAGCCAGAGAGCTATTGCAAACAGAAATTTAATTCCAGGTTGAAAGCTAGTCTGGGTATTGTTATTGTGACGAAAAGAACAATCTGACATGTTTCTGCTCTGAAAAGGGTTTTGATCACAGCAGGACTCAGCTCCAACAGGCTCAAGGAACAGAAATATTCATCTAGATCATCTCCTCCTCTTTGGACGCTGATGAGAATACAGATGATGTGAAGACTTCTGCTCCATCATTTCAGCGTATCGTGAATATTTTATGTTAAAAACAACCCTGAGCACCTCCTGGTCTTGTTTAATCTCTTCCTGTAGCATTCTCTCTCATCTTGGATGTCCCTGCTGAGAGCCACACCCTTCGGTATTTCTCCATCTTTCTCCCGTCCGGCGCTGCTGTATTACTCCTTCAGACAAGGTCATTAGTTAAAGGTCTGTGCAGTAATTGTACCAAGGCGCCTGCCTCCTGAAACATCGTCGCCCTGCTGGCAGCTGTGCTCTGATTTATTCATCCAACGACATTTTTAGACGTTTTATTCACTTGCAGAATGATGGAAGGAGCCCTTGGGGCCTTTTGGGATTGAACGCTTATGACGGGGAGAGTTAAGATTTAGTGCTCATGAACATTCGAGGCTGTTTGTTTACATCAGTAACGCCTTTAAAAATTGGTGCTGAAAATTGAAAGAGTTGAGAGCATGAAAATGGGAACAAACAAATCATTATCTACTGATAACTGTGACATGTGTTATGTAAATTTTAATAGTTTTAGAGCAAACATCAGTTTATTAAATTTGTTTTCAGTGAAGCTAACAAATGGTAGAGAAAATGAAGGCAGACATGACACGCTGAGTGAGATGATCAGGGCTGACAGAGGAGAAAATCTGTCCTGATAGATTCATTTTGCACTTTGATTTGTTTAGAAGATTTCTTGAAGCAAGAGTTTCATTTGATCAAACATGCTTATTTTTTACTCCTGAAAACATGATCTCTGTAAATAATGAAGCAATTAAATGACTCCTGAACCCAAACAACTGTTCATTTTCTTTGTTTTTGTCACTTTCAGGCTCAGTTTTTCAGCTGCTGTTATTCCTTTTGAGGTTGTTCTTAACAATGGTCACATGTTTGTTTTCAGTGTGTTGACATTATGCTGCTTTGCTCACTTTCCTTCATCCAGTTTTCACTTGTTAAGAAAAAAAAGCATTTTTTGGTTCAGGGCTTGTCATTAACAGATGTATAGAAATGGACAGTGAGTCTGCAGCAATCAGCTGGTGTTGGGATCCTATATCAGTCATTGGTTATTGGGAGGATTACTAACAAAAATGGCCTAGGATCAGCTAATAAGACATTTTAATTCCACTGCAGACTCTCATGCAGAAGACTCAGCAAAAATGCTGCATAAAAACGTGACTATCTGAATGTGATTAGAGGTTTTAAATCCCTGAAACAGCAGAACACTCGGTCTTCTTCTACAGCACAGTGCATCTCAAATGATAAACACTGATTTTAAACATCTCTTTTTATATTCAATATTCCTGATTTCATGCAGTTAAACTGTTGAAAAATACACACTACATCTACAGTGGCAAGATCTGTAAAGTTAAAAAGCTAAAAGTAGCACAAGAAGTAATAATCTTTGAAGCAAAGAAAAGAGAAAGTTTGAAAGAAATTGAAGAGATTTCAATGTGCTTCTAGGGGGAACATTTTTGTAAATAGTTTAATATTTTGAAAAATATATGTTACAAAAACCAAAAGTCACATTATCCATCTCCCAAAGGACCTGAACCAGACCCTCTGCTGCATCCTGACAGTAAACTCACACAAACCTTTCAGAAAGTGTTGATCCATATAATGAACACACACTGAAACGATCTGTTGTTTTAGGTAGATCCTGTAAGAGTCAAGTTTTTACCCAAGGCCTCAGTGTTTCTTGCTTCTTCTGCGTTTCTTGGTTCCTCAGTGTTTCTTGGTTCCTCTGCGTTTCTTGGTTTCCAACAGATTATTGTTGCATGTTTTCCCTGAGCATACTGTATTACTCATAGTTAATGTTTTAGGAAGTGTATTTTTGAACCAAATTTCTGAGGAACAAAACTGTAAGAAAAGGGAAAGCTTTATAGAAAATAACACTTAGGTTAACACCAGATGAACGTGTTCTGGTTTAAGCCAAGATGAAGGTCAAAAGAATCTTCTTTATATTCTTCTCTTGCATCATACTCTTCTCACTGAGCTTCATTGTGATGAGGAAGAGGCCCTGTTTGTCCTTGCTGGTCAGGTGACACTGTTACATCACTCATTTTCAGTCCCTCTGGTGTCTTGATGTGTGTTTCAATCATACATCTGCTGTTTGTGTGTTTTAAAGTGTTTATGTGTCCTGGACCCCTGTGTGAGGACAAACCTGTTTCTGGGCTACTGCTGACCTTTTAATGGCATTTCAGCAAACAGAGGCCACACATACCAGGACCTCCAATCTGCATAAACACACACACACACACACACACACACACCCATCCATCCATACACAAAGATCAGGAGGCTCTAACAGCTGGTCAGGTGTTACTTTCTGTGTGACCTGTAGGACAAATTACCTCCAGTCTTATTCACACTTGAGCTCACAGGTGTGTGTGTGGTGTGTGTGTGGTGTTGGAGGGTTAACTGGACTAAATTGGGTGGAGGAATATCTTCTCTGCAGGCAGGCGTCGACACCCCACATCGTGTGTGTGTCTGTACTGATTCACCTGCTGCCTGACTCATCCTCCCACACACACTCACATATGGACAGAGACACACGTCCCACAAACAGATACACGGTTTGCTCCTCAACACATACAGTATCAGACACTGTACACACAGAGGTCAGCAACATGTGAACAGACTTCATATAATCTGCAGAGCTGTTGGAGCGCTCAGTTCTGAGTCGTTGTGACATGAAATCAGCAGCTGTGAGGAAAAACAAATGCTCTGCATGAAGTCCATTCAGAGGTTGGCCTGGTTTTCAGAAATGCCTCCACTGTTATTTTTTTTTCTGATTTTCAGTCCAACAATCAACAATCTTATAATTTGATGGTTTGTATTTGAATTTAAAATGCAAAGTATTTGTGACATCTATGTTAGCTAGTGGAAGTTTTTTTAATAAATCAGATTTAGCATAGACATTTAGCCTGGTCGAAACTATTGGTTCAATATATTTGTTGATGTTTTTGATTGGAAAATTCAGCTGGAACATCTCCAAAATAAGAATTAAAGTAAGAAGTTTCTCACCAGCCCCACCTGAAAATTCAAAATGGCTGCTCTGTTCATAAATGATGAGTAGTAATGAGCAATAATCAACAGTACATTTGCACTTCCAGCAGTTTGTATCTCAATAAACTCTTCACACACATTATTCTGTATCTTTGTTAGCAATTGTTTAGCTACAGTGTTTAAACACATTCAGTTTAGTTATCAGCTTGTGTTGCTAAATTGATTTAGCCTGCTCACTGAGTCCATAACTTTGATATATCATTTACAGTTATTTATAATGGAATTGGTTGGAAAATATCCCCATGCTGGATTTCAACAAAATCAGTCCATCAGGCATCTCTGCTGCACGAATTCTTGCAAATCTCTGAACCCAAAAACAGCCCAAACAAAAAACATTTTTACTCTTACTCAGTTTTATCACTTTCATGTTGAGTTTAGCCAGTTAAAGTACTTGGTTATTAGTCAAGAAAAAGATTATCCTTAAAGCTAAAATAAATATTTTGTGCTCCACCATGTTCACCATATTAACAGCCATTCTTTTCACACTTCACATTCAGTTTCTCACAGAATTACTAAATGTTGTGTAATTTTATTGTAATTGTAGTGGTTTTTTTATATTTTCATAAGGAAATACTTGTTAGTTTATTGGTAACACAAACTGAATTTCAATAATCTTGATTAAAAGGTCAAATTAATCATTAAAGTTCAGATGTGGATCGACCCATGACTGTTTCTTCCATCTTTCTGCTTCATCCTATTAACCTTTTATAAAATCTGTTTACATGTTTTCTAATGGACATTGTCTCTTGAGCGAACTCCAGATTTTAACTTTTTATAGAATCTTTTTCTTTCTTTCTTTTTGGGAAAATAAATCACCCCACAGGAGACGAAACATTTTTATAATTTATTCATCATGAATTCAGCTTAATTAAAAACAATTATTACTCTACTGGTTGTTTATTTCTCCAGTATTCTTTTTTAAAGCTGTAGTGATTCAGTCTTTCAACCTTATATTTTTAATTGTATATCGTGTTTGCTGAATTCACCAGCTGATTTCACAAACAGATTTGAACTGAAAGTGACTTTTATCTTTTCATGTTCTTGCAAAATGCTGCAGAAGAAAATTATCCT
>JAOXNZ010000177.1:2233646-2247940 GCA_028566095.1 Kryptolebias brasiliensis | reverse complement strand
TGTGTGTCCTGTGTAATTTCAGACTTATACAGTCCCAGTACACCATGTTCTGTCCTTCCTCCATCCCTCCACACCTGAATCAATTTCTTCTCATTTATCTTCCATATAAAAAAATCTTTTGTTTTCTGTCTGCCTCTTCCTCACAAGATTTTTCGTCACTGTTCTCATTCTGCTCCACTCTTTTAAAAACACTGTAAAATTACAGTTTTTACAGTATTTTCATATATGTGGAAATGCAAGTAGCTATAATTGAAATAAATACTCTGTAAATTTACATGCCTAATGTAAAATGACTAAAAAAAGAAAAAAACTAAAGTTTTATTCTTTTAAGAAAGCACTAATTTACATTAGTATTAGTAAACCAAGTTCTAATTGATCAAAGTTTCACTTATTTTTATTTAGGACTTACATAAATTTAGTTTTAATCTATTAGATTTAAGTTTAGATGGTAATTAAATATTTGCATATTGCTCACTGCCCTGCACACCAAAGTTTTAAATATAGATGTTTATCTTTAGAGTATATGTTGTGGATGACTCTCAGCTACTACCGCACCAAATTTTAGCTCAATGCCGGTAAAAATGACTAAGTTATAGTCAATTTAGGGTTTTCTAAAGTTGATTGGCTGTGGCAGCCATCTTGAATCAGGTTCAAAGGTTAATTAGTTGTAGGTGTGCATTTAATGATTACATTCTGAGAATTTAATTACAATCCAGCTACAGGTTTATGCAATATTTTGATAACTGACATACGGAACAATTGATGTTTTCACATTGAGTTAATTTTGTAGTCATCATAAAAGTTTAAGAAGGACATTGTTTTTGTGTCCGCACTGCGTAAATTAAGTTTGTAGAGATTTTTGAGAGATTTAAGTCCTAACTTCAGCGTGGAGTAAGTCTTTTTATGGCTGACAGTGAAGTACAGGCTTTCTTTGTTATAAATAACAAAGAAACTAATTCAATTGTGAAGATTTATTGAAAAAGAATAAAAATTTTCAAGCATTTTTCTCAGCTTTATCACAAATGTATTTTGAAATTGTGGCTTGAAAAGCTTTCAGTTGTAATAGACTGAGATGGCAGAAATGCCTCTGATTGTTTGATTAGCTGTGACTGAATGAATCTTCCCTGTAGGATGTGAAGTGAATTCCTTGTCTGTTTTAACAAATGACTGCATGAACAAGTGAGGAATCAGAGTCTGTTGTAGGAGAAAATGTGCTGAATTCACGGTGAAACATGTCTTTGAATCAAACTGGATTTGTGCCCGTGAGAGCTGACCTCTCAGTGTCTGTTCACACAGATGATTCTTATTATAAAAGCTTCAAAAATACTCATTTTAGTGCAGAATCTCTAAATTCTCCTTAGGTGTGAGTGAGAGTGTGAATGGTTGTTTGTCTGTGTCCCTGTGATGGACTGGAGACCTGTCCAGGTGTCCCCCGCGACCCAGAAAGGAGAAGAGGGTAAAGAAATACTTGATGTCTGCATTAGAGACATCCTTTTCTAGAATTGAACCATTCTCAAGATTGTCAAAACAAACTACTAAAGACCAAAATATTTATTATTTGCAGCTTTTTGAATTTCCCTCTGGGATCAATAAAAGTACTTTCAGTATCCGTCTTGTTTAGGATTCTTTAAAAAGTCTTTGTGTTTAACAGAATCTTTTAGTTTTTTAGGTTTTCTGCTTGTTTGGAACACCTTGGGCCCATCCATCCTCCCCAAACTAGATTTGTCTCTTTGGTATTCATCACCTGATCCTCCTTTTATTAATCTGCGTTCAGCTTTGTAATCTTGTTGTTTGCCTCTTGCCTCATTCTGGCAGAAAATCTCAGTAATTAGAGCTCAGTGCTTGGCTGGCCACATTGCTCTCTTCTTAGTGTTTTACTAAGAGTGTGCTTGTTAAAATGGACCCATGTCGCTTTGAAATGAAATGAGCCAAATCCTCCCCCATTGTTGGAAACAGCCCGTCTATCGGAGCAGTTCAGCATCTCATCCAGCCCCGGAGTGATGAGTCACACGTTCAATGCTAGAGAAATTAAAGACCAATCTAATTTGTGACACCTGATCAAATATTGTTCAGAGTTTGAGGGAGATTTGTTTTGACTTAAGTTTCCATCATCTTGGCCTCCTCCTGTTACTGAATTAAAATTTTCTCTGTGATTAATCTTGGTGTGGTTTGACAGATTTTGTAGATTTGCACTAAGATTTTCGTCAAACTGGAAAGATAAATCGATAGTAAAATCATCTACTCAAGTATCTTCAGTGATAAAAAATGTTTTAGACAGAGTATACAGTCCCAATTCTAAAAGCAAGTTTGGATGTTGTGTAAAACAGAATGCAATGATTTGCTAATCTCACAATCCCATATTTTATTCACAGTGGAACATAGTAAACATGTTGAAACTAAGAAATTATCTTTTTGTTTTTCTTTTAAAAAAGAAAGGGGATAATTATTTGATGGCATCAACACATCTCGAACAGTTGTCCCAGGTCCATGTTTCCCTCTGTGAAGCGTCTCCTCTTCTTCTACCATTAGTCTGTAAACATCTGGAACCTGAGGAGAGCAGCTGCTGGAGGTTTTAGAGGGAATGTTGTCCCATTCTGTCTGTAGAGGATTCTAGCTGCTCTACAGTCCTGGCTCTTCTTTGCTTAATGGAAGCTAATGTTAAAAATGTATTGTGTATATGTTTTTCTTCAATGATGGAGCCTTTCCACATGTGTAACCTGCCCATACCAGAGGCACTAATGCACCCCTATACCATCAGGGAGGCAGGCTTTTGACCTGAGTGCTGATAGCAGGCTGAATGGTCCCTCTCCTCTTTAGTACAAACAACATGGTTTCAAATTTTGACCTATCTGACCACAGATCGTTTCTGGATGATCACATCTGGCTGCTGCTTGCATTGTCATTGAGAGGGAAAGTCATTGATTTGAATTAGCATCCGCAGCTTCTTCTGTACTTTGGCTTTTGGCCTTCAGTGTCAAATCCCCTCAATGTTAACAACACAGTTGTCTTTTTCACTGTCAAAGCTTGTCAAGTCAGTCGTTTCTGAAACTGCCCTAGGACATAACACGGTGGTCTATAGAAGGTTTAAAAAAATATATGGCTTCTCCTCAATGCTTAAGTAGCATCACTTCTATAGAATTTGAGTTGGTAACATTAACTATAATGCACAAACTGTCAAACCCTTTTCTGAATATCTTCTCCCATCTTTTATGCTCTTGATCCCCTTTGTCTTTTGCCACATTATTGGATAACCATCTAATTTGCTCAAAACTCCAAATCTTTATATCATATTTTCTCTTTTCTTAATGATTCCTTTTAAAGGAATCCTGACTGGCTTTTGATCTCTGAAGCTGTCTGAGTGTATCGAGCAGTGGAAACAGATCAGATCTTTGAGGTGAACTGCAGAGCCATCAACAAAGTGGGAGCACGGAGAGAAAAGAACACGTGTGAAAAGAAAAAGAACAAAAGCTGTGAGTGAATGCCGTGGATGCTGTTCTCTGAAAGCGTGACAGAGGTGTAGCATTTACTGCATTGTGGCACAGCCTCAATCTCAGCTTTTTGTCTTTTTAAGAAAGAAAAGAGCGAGTTCTGCTGCATCAAACTGTCTTTTCAAACTTTATTTGTTTTTTCTTGAATATTTGATTTTTCTCTCGTCCTGCATTTTTAAAGTTCAGAATTTTATTTGTATTCAGCTCAGAAGCTACAAACCTGCAAAGCAAAGATGGGATTGAAAAACATTGAACTTGCTGTTCTTTATCGCAGCATCTCTGTTGGAGCTCTTTTTCTTTAATATAGAAGTGTGTCCCACAGTGAAGAGCTTTGGTCTCTACATTATACACTTGCTATGCATCCGGCTGGAAGAACTGCTGAGAAGACCTCTGCAAACACGCAGTGCTGAACTTTTATCTTCTGTTTATCAGAAGGATTGGCTGAACCTGAAGTTTAAATTTATGCAGTCCAAAACATGAACAGCTAAGAATAAATCACTCCTAAAAGACCGGAAGAAGATTTGAAGCTTTGGTACTTTGCTTAAGGGCACATTTGGAGCTCATGCAGAGGCCCTTCTCAAAGGGAAAGTTTCAAAGTTACCTGGACTCTGTTTCATACTCAGTACAGCTTTTCTTCTAACTTCAGACCATGTTCCAGCTTTGAAGGATGTTCTGGGTTTCACCCATCAAAGATATGCAGTTAACTCAGGAATTCTGCTTTGTGAGAAAGGCCCCTGGACCTAAACCATCAAATTTTCAGAGGATCTGTTTTACTGCCAGCTTTAATGCTCAAACAGAAAACATGATGGAATTGTCTTATTTTTGGTATGTATTCCATAACATGTACCTAATGCTAAAAACTGAGCTTCTGAAAGCTTTACTTCGAAGCCCAATGGGGAAAAAAAGACAAACAAGATAACATAATTCCTTCATGATGTTTTGGGTTTTTTTTGTAATATTTTGGAGGATTTGTTCCTTTAAGCATCCGAGTGTCTCTCCTCTGCAGGATGATGAATTCCACCTGCTTCTGAGGAAGTGCATGTTTGTGAGATTTCACTGCTGACACGGTCCTTGAATTATGACCAGAGACGACCTGTTCTGGTGCGTGTCAGGACGAGTTTGACTCAGAATTATGCTAGCAAAGGGTAAACAGATGTCAGCTGTTTTTAGGAAGCAGCACACATCAGGATGAGTCATTCAGGGATGTGACACAGCAGTTATGTAAAACGTGGCGGGCTGTGAAGCTCCTGCATTTAGACATGCACCTTTACACCGACTTTAAGGTAGCATTGGAGTCAAGATCACCTAAATTGAGACCAAGACCAGCATATATTTAGATCAAAACTCTAGGGGGTCTAAGTTAAGGCCAGCTCCAGAGCTGTGGAGAAAAACCTTCATTTGTGCTTTTATCACCTCTAGTTTAGAGTACTGACAGTCTTGTTTGGGGGCCTGATAAAGCTCTAAAGAGATGGTATCGCACTGGGCGGTGACTAGTTGGCAAACGGCTCTCATGATGGAGTTTCCAGAATGTATCGGAACGTTCCCAACTTCCTTGCGTGAGTCACAAAGGTCTAATCATCATTAGCTCATCAATAAGGTCAGAATGGACCCACTATTATTATAGCTCCAGTTTTCAGACTTTCAAAGCAGTTCATGCAAATGTCTTTTCAACCTTTACACCTCCGTCAGTTTCACTTTACACTGTTATTAACAATAAATACGGCTGCAGCAACTCTAAGCCACTCCGAGGTTCTGGAGCTCTGCCGAGCTTCCAAGGTCACTTCTGGTTCATGCATTATTTTGTGTTTTTGTTTAATGCAAAATAAAACAAACAAATGCAAATAAATTTGGAAATAACATTTTGATTATTAATATACAGTTTCATGCAACACCTATTTATTATCCACTTTGAGAATCTGAAACATTCTGGTTATTTCTAACATCCTCAGTGGTGTATTATGGATGAATGAAGACATTTGCATAAGGTTTGAAATGGGAGGGAAGTTACAGAGTTATGAAATGTGCGCTCTAGTATTTCTGTGCATCTGTCATCCGGAGGAGGCCTGAGAGTGGCCGGACCTCAGAGTGGTCCCTGCAGTCAGAGGCTTCTCATTATTTCAGCAGAAATAAGACATTTCTTACTGGATTTGCCCCCTGAGTGCCATGGAAGTGCTTCTTGTTGCTACTTCTGGGGCTTTTTATTTAAAACTTCATGTAATTAACTGTGTAGTGACGGAAATAACAGAAGTGGAAAGATTTTATGAAATAAAGTTTACATGAACTATTGTAAAGTTTGAAGAAATTGAAGACGGCAGCTCCACTCAGACTCTTTAACTCCTCAACCCTGTTGGACTTAAACTCTATTCCTCCAAACTGAGGCCATTCAAGAAGCCATCCACAATGGGTAACATATTCTTTATAACTTTTACTTAAAAACCCACCTCGGTTTGGCCAAACCTTTTCTTTCAGACAGTCCTCGAGTACAGCTCTCCTTTGACGCATTGTGCACATAAAATAAGTTATTTGCAGAAATGACAGATCTTAAAAGGTGAATAAATACTTTTTTTACACTAAGATGTTCTGTCATTTTAACCATTTTACAAAACTGCACATCTTCCACGGACTCATAACTGCTTTTGTATTAAATATTATGGATCTTGTATTATTTTTAAAGATAAATGTAGAAGGTTAAATTCATTCTCTCAGCGTTTTCATAGCATCTTGATCAAAGAACATCATTGTCAAACACAGATTACTGATGATTCATCTAAACCCCACACAGTATTTATACTCTGCAACTGTGGAGTTATAGCTGTTATCATGTGGGTGAACTCACATTTTCCATTTAAAAAATGCAAACTTGGACACCAGCAGGTTTCCTCTGCAAATAATTCAGGAGGATTTTTGAAAAGACTGGGATCGATTTCTGAGCCCACAGAAAAAATAAAAAATAACAATAAAAATCCACATAGCTGAGAATTAATAGATTGTCAGCTGACATTGTGGTAACACAAAAGAGCCACCCACTGGGTAAACATGGCAATTATTTTAACTGCCAGCTGCTGTTAATGGAACTCTGAAATTAAAAAGATTTTCCTGTAATTGTGAAGCAACTTATTGTGCCTCATACTCTGTTATGTATGCCGTATGATCAGTGGATCAGTTAGACCTTATATTTAATGGTAAATTACAAAAAGCAACACATCAGATGTTGAAACTGAGACATTTGATTTGTAATTTCTTTAAATGTAGCTGTTTTGCTCATGTAAGGCATAAATTTATCACCCGTGTGGACATTTCTGGTGTTCTTTCATATCATTTCACAGTTACAGCTTGAAATCTTGTTTCACTTTCTGAAATACCAAGAAAAGTCCTTTTGACACAGATCATTGATGAACATTTGCAGAGATTGCTGAGGGCAGTTCCCGTTGGGACGACCGGTTTTAATTTTCTATTTAAATTCTGTTTCACTTTCATGACACATGATGTGGAAGCTACAGATGAGCAGCAAATTAACCCCAGTAAAACCAAATCCAACAAGTGTCAAAACAGGATGTAAGGAAGGTGTTCGGCCTCCAAATCTGCAGGAACAGCTCGTTTTACCGTCTGATCACTTTAAAATCTCCCAACTGAACACAAACACTAGGATTTACATTCTCTGTGCCTGTTGATGCAGGTGAAACCGCTCCTGTCTGAATCAAAGGGTTTCATTACGATAACAGATAAAAGGACTCAAACTACTGGATATAAATCGTTTCCTTTAAATCATGGAAATTTCTTTAAAGTTGTGATCATTTTGGTTCCTTTTGAACTGGCTGATTTTTGTTTAGGAGGGATTATTTACATATTTACATTATTCACAGTTCAAGAGATGCATTATGAATAAATCTAACTTTATGGCAAAGGGGTGATTATTGATGGATCATCGAAGTGATATTCAGATACCAAAATATGAAGTGATTAATCAGACCACTGTCCTGAATGTTTTAGATGTTTACCTGCACTTCAGCAGCTCTTTAGGTGTGTCAAAGCAGAGAAACACCTAAAACATGCAGGATGGTGGCCCTGCAGTACCAGAATGGGACACCACTGGTTTAAACCATTAAAATAAGCTGAGAGAAGATGGATTCAACTATTTAAAGAAAACCAGAATTAAGACATACTGTCGTTAATTAGTCTGATTATTATCAACTTCAGAATATTCGTAAATTTTTGTCACTAAGAACAGAAAGCACAGCCACATAGTAAACAAAGCAATCTGACCGTTAAGAAGAATTTCCCGTGTTGAATGCAGTCCGTGTGGGGTCTGTTGGTGAGCGGCAGGGCAGCACCTCCAAATACGGCTCCAGCTCCCTGCTTATCACAGCTGCTTATCAGGAAAGACTGAGTTCATGTCATGGCCTTGACAGCAGCTTTGGCTAACATGTCCAAAATGTCTCTTAAACCTGCTGAATGTTCGTAGCTGGCTATGATCCTTGGATGTATAAAGCTCTCGTGTTGCCGTGCTCACAGTTCAGTTAAACAAACTCGATGTTTCAGCCAAGGTCAGTCAGCGAGGCTTCCTGTGAGGAGGAAGAGGGGGTGTCCCACTTTGGTCTGAGCCATGTTTGGATTAGCCATTAGCTGCTGAATTTACTGTTTATCCACAGAGGTTGTTCAAAGAGCTGTCTGCAACAGGTAAGATATTAGTAGTTTATAACCTCTTCACAGAACCCCACTTCAAAACATTTACAGTTTCAGTGTAAAATGAAAATTCTTGTCATTCATGATTTTATTAGGATACATTTGATGAATAACAAACATTTTGTCTTACTTTATTACTTTAAATGACAAATTAAAGCAACAGAAAGGAAATCTGCTTTTATTTTAGTCCTGAGGATTAACTGTACTTTCCAAGCAACATATTCAGCTTTTATTTTTTTACAAGATGAATCCTTGTTGCACAAAATTGAAGACAATGACTCTTAAATTCTCTCCTTTTATTAAATGGGTTTAAATTATGGCATTAATTTTAGCTGTGTTAGCATTATTTTGGTTAAAAAATAAAATCCTGACGCATACAGATGCCAGGAGCTGTTCCAGCGAACTGTTTTTCATAAAAGCCATCCTTGTGACGGCTAATCTCCTCCCCCCACTTCTCTGTTGATCAGTGGCCTGTTCCTGAAAAGCCTGAGCAAAAAAAAAGCTCTGATTATGAGCTGTCAAATGCCAATTACCGGTAATTCAGCTGTGCAGTGTGGGGTAGATGAGACAATCACTCGACTCCAGCCTTCCTACAGCTCTTCCTCTTTAATTCATGCCACCTTTAAGGAGTTATCTGTTTTTAATCATGTGTGAATGTTATTAATGTCATGAATGTTGGCCTGTTGTTTGTGTGGGAAACAGCAGAGCTTTGAAGCCTTTTATTCAGGATTAAACTTATTCAATAAAACATTTTAAAAATGGATAAACGGTTTATCCTGGAAAGATCATTCACACAAGATGACCTTCAGAAATCCAAGCTGCACTGATATTTGTCACTTGTATTTTACTCCCATTTGATCTAAAAATCCATTTGTTCTTAACAATTCAAACAGATTTTTACACCAGAGAAGAGCAGCGAGTGAAACGTTCTCTGTTCCTTGTAAGCACCGCTTTTACTTCAATAGGCTGGAGCTCAATTTAAACGTGATTGGCCGACACTTTGGACAGCTGTTTCCTGACTCCAGATGTCGGGTCGGGCCTCGGCCTGTAGTTGGAGCTGACCGATGAACGCTGCTGAACAGAGATGATGGAGTCGAATCATTTTACCTCCCGCTTCTGTCAGGATGGTTGTTTCACTCCTGAATGGGCGCAGAAAGGACTCAAAGAAAAAGAACTCATTTTAGGAGTATTGAACCTAAAATTAGCTTTTTTATTTTTATTATTTTTGCTGAACCATGATTTAAGTTGTGTATATATATATATATATAAAAACATCGCTGTTGACCAGTGCCGTGTGCACCTCATAATTCAAAAAGGCAGAAATGTGCAAAAGAAGCTCATGAATTATATCAAGAAACTTGAGACCTAGCATTCCTTGAAGGAATTCATATCCTTGCCTGGTTAAATAAAGGTTAATAATAAAATATCGCCCATCGCATTTCAACCCAGACCTTTAGACTTAAATCATCTTGTGCTGAGAAATGAGAATAAGATAATTAGCATTAGCTGTTTGCTCAAACCTTAGCACACAGCAGCACACACAATCCTTTTTCAAAGAAGTAAAAAAGCACAAAGAAAAATGAATTGTATGAAGACAAAACTCAGGCTTGCACTGAAAAAATAAACTTGACTGAAGAACATTTAAAATGTTTTCCTAATGGCTGAACGTTGGTCTTAAAGAACCAAAATAAACACGTTTCTCAGATGAGAACCAGCATATTTGGCACAAAAACAGATCAGGAATATAGAAGTTAATTCACAACTTTGCACTTTGAAGCACAGAAGTGGGAGTGTGATAATGTGGGTCTGCATGAGTGGAAAAAGATGTTGGGCAGATAAAACTTAGCATCCGATTCATGACAGCCTGATCCCCTGAGGATATAACAGAATGTTAACTCCCAAGATGACTGCAGAGGCTTGGCAGAGGAGGAGTGTTGCATTGTGGGTACATGCCAAAAGAATTCCACAGAAGTTAAAATTATGGTCTGGGCCAAGTATTTGTTGAACAATGCTTTAAAAAATGATCAAACTTTTTCTTTAAAAAAAACAAACAAGATTTTTAAATCCCACCGTTCACTTTCAGCTGACCCAAATATGAAGAAACAAAACCATTTTATAAAATTTGGGATTTTAGTTCCATGTAAAAAAAAAGTAAAGTGTCGTAGATACAGCTTGGTAATTAGTTCATGCAGCAGCTTCAACTTTGGCTCTTCAGATGCATAAATTTGTTCCATTTTTGTCATTTGACAGCTGCTGGCAATCACCCAGATAAAAGCTGACATAACTGACATGACAAAAAAAAACCTGCAAAAACAAACCAGCTGTGCTTCATTGCCTTCTATTAGGATGTGATTTGGATGTTAATGTGGATGAGTGAGCACCCCATCAGCATATTCCTCGTGTTTACACTGCACGCCGTCTACATGGGGAAGTGCCACATAAACAGGCAAATGCCACAAGCCTCTAAATGTCAATTAAGTGTGATTCATCTCTCCGGAGCATTGGGAGGCAGGCGGAGTGTGGCCATTCATTTAACCGCCTCCCCTCTTCGACTTTCCATTACGAGGGGCTGAGGCGCCACTGTGCAGTGGTAGAATAAGTGGCAAATTGTGGGATCATTGGGGTTATAATGGAAAGGATTGAATAGATGAGGTTTATCAAGGTGCATTGACACCAATTTCCCCCAACGGCGCAACGTACATGTGTTTAACCCGCCTCCGGAAAAAATAAAGGCAACTAGATTCCATGATAAATGTGCTTTCATTTGACTTTTTCTATCAGTAATTGTTTATTATTGGAGGGCATGAATCTTAGATTATTATAGTTTGAAAAAATGGATTTGTTTGGTTTCTGAATGGGAGATAAAGGATCTGTTAGTCTAGAAATCATTTTCCTCCTGAGGAATCCTAATGGAGCAACAAAGACACATTATAAATCCAAATTAAAGATGTTTACGAGCAGTTTTGGCCATAAATTTATGTTCAGTGGTTTTGCTGTATTTGTCTAGCAGGAAAAAAATGACTCAAGATCTGAAAAGAGACAAGACAGTGGCAAAGAGAAAGCCATTGCTGAGATTTAATCTGAGTTTTCTTCAACAGCGGCTTTCTGTTTGCCTCGTTCCCATAAAGCTCAGACCGGTGAAGAACCCGAGCAGCAGTTGTATTTACAGTCTCTCCCATCTCTCCTTCCAAAGCTTGGAACTCCTTCAGAGTGCTGACAGGTGTCTTGGTGGTCTCTCTAACTCTCCTCCTTCCTTCGCGGTCACTCAGTTTGTGAGGACGACCTGCTCTTGGTAGATTTACACATGTCCCATATTCCTTCCAACTCTTTATGATGGATTTAACAGAACTCCTGGGAATGTTTAGGGCCTTGGAAATCCTTTTGGATCCGACTCCTGACTTGTACTTTTCAATTTTTTCTGAGCTGAATCAGGACAGTCACTTTAAAGGGGGTAAATATTTTAATTTGCATTAATCTGTAAATATTTCACTTCAACATTGAAAAGAGTTTTTACTTTATTTTTCTTTTCCTTTTTTTTTGTTTTAACCATGATTGATTTATGACAGCAATAAAAGCATCAAACACCTAAGGGGGGTGATTACTTGTTATAGGCACTACATATATAGCCTGCACATGTTTTTCCCTATTTACGGTAATTTATTTTAAGCAAAATAGCTTTTTACACATTTTCAGTGATTCATTTCAGGCAGTGCAGCTTTTCTAGCATTCAGGGTAATTCCCACGTCTGGCCTGTGGTTTCTCTCTGCTGCTGCCAGCCCACAGAGATAGAAGTCTGAAAAGACAATATTGTGAGTGAAGAAAGCTAGCATGGCTGTCACTAAGAGAGCATTTAAATGTGTTTATTCTGGACCTTTGCTAGAGAAAACTTTGTTTAGGCGGACCTCACTGAATTTTAATTGAAGACCACTGGTCTAAAGCTTATATTTGTGTTGGTTTGACTGTTTGAATTACATGGAAAAGAGAAACTTATTGTCCCCTCAGGGCGTCAACTGTGCTTCAGTGACTGAGTTTGGTTTCATATACGCTGACATTAAAATCAGATTTATGCATACACACACACACACCATCCATCATGCATATACATTCATAGGAAGAATTCATTCTTCCGCACATTTATTGCCATGCATGCATGCCGTAAATCCACCGTATCCCAGCAGCCCCTGCAGCACGCAGACTCTGTTCGTCCTTTGTTTGTTTCACAGCTGATTTGCGGCCTAAATCCCCGGCAGCCCATTCACCTCCATGCAGCGGCATGTAACTTATTGTCCTAATCAATCCCTCACACACTAAGAGGCTTTTTCAGGAAACCACCCGGGGTTAGCGAGCAGTTAGCGAGTGCTTATCCTCCTTTTCTTACAGGGGAGAGCGAGAGGCTGGCTCCCCACAAGAATTTTATCTTTACAGGCCCAGAGGCGGGCTGAGAGAGGAGCTGGAGGAGAAAAAGACCTTGGTAGGATTTGATCCTGGGTCAGCAGGGGGTTCGTGGCAGGGGGGTGGATGTCTGCATGGGGCTCAGAGCAATTAAAGGTAAAGAGCAAGTGCAAGTAGAAAAGAAGAAACGAAAGCACCATTTATTATAGAAGTTGAAGTTATTAAATTAGGCAGAAAAACATGCTTCATTAGGCCCAAATAAAAAGAGCCACATCAGAAAATGTCATATTTATTCTCATATGATTGTTTCTAGATGCTGCCAAACACTTTTGGACCAAACTGCATTAAAATGGATTGCAAGTTTTCTGCTTTCTTTCTTTCTTTCTTTCTTTCTTTCTCAGTTTGAGCGTTTTTCTTTTTTTTTCTGCTTCATAATTTGAAGCATTGCGAGTTCATTAAAGTCCATTAATCTGAAGAAATAAAAACAGTTTGTGTGAGTTGTACTTTATGCTTAAAATGTTGCAGCATGCATTCATTTTAAACAAGGGACAATTAGTTTAGCTGCTTTTAGATGATTATTAATCCACGTTTTGTTCATGTCAGCTCTTAATAAATCTTTTTCTTAATGTTAAAATAGCATGAAGAGTTGTTGCTGTGCAAAGATTTCTCCACTTTGGGATTTTGTTGAAAATATGAAATATATTTTCAGCTGCGTCGTTTTTATTTGTCAAAACTTTTAGCAGTTCAGTGGAGGTGATGCAGAGAGATGCTGGCAGAAACGCAGTTATTTTTGTAAAGAAAGTGAAATATCACAGCACCATGGTGACACTTTTTTTTTTACCTAAAGCCTAAAAAAGAAAATATATGTTTTTAAAGAAATGTTGCAGCTCACTCTTTTGTGCTTCTGTTCGACTTCAGCACGAAAAGAAATGAATTTTAGGAAAACTAGCTGCACTTGTTCAAAATAAACTCAGTATTCTGAGAAGCTCTGCAGGTCAGCCGGCGCTGCACAGCTTCGAGACTTTGTTTGACTCTGGACACAGAACTTTCATCTCAGTTTAGGTTTGAACGTCGAGGGCAGTTCTTGGTGTTTTATCTCAGTGAACCCTCCTAGTCGACCTGCTCAGGGCAGAGTCGCAGGTTCCTGACTACAATAACATAAAACAAACTGAGCACCTGAGCGACTGTGGTGCTCCTGGAGGCTCGCCCCGTAGCACCGGCTCCCTGTGGATGTACTTTACTGTAATGAGTAGAGCTCAAACTGAAGAAATCTGCCTGAGGCTCCTTATTAAAGACTGATGATTCAGATTTTTATTCTGCTTTTTTAATGAACCTATGTTTTCTTTAGCAGTTCTCTTTCTTGCTTCACAAATCCTTTTCAAGCTGTTTCACGATGCAACACAAAGGCTGATTCAAAATTGGGAGGAAGAAAACATCAGCTGCAGCCAATTAATATTTTTTAGAATGATTTTGCCAAGTTTCTTTTGTTTTCCGTTAACTATCCTCAGAGGATTGATCAGTTTGATTTTCTTTTTGTTTTTATCACAGGTGTCGGTGCTCAGAAAGTGCGGGTGGAGGAGGAGTTGGAGGCGTACCCCACAGAGTCCGTAGATCTGCGCTGCACGTTCATCGATGGAGGAAGTTCCACTAAACTCACACAGGTTGGCAGATAAAAAAATCCACATTGAAGCACTGACTCTACAACAAGACTGTCAGCCTAACCTTTCCCTG
>JAOXNZ010000177.1:2185549-2207014 GCA_028566095.1 Kryptolebias brasiliensis | reverse complement strand
AAAGTTAGAGCTTTAAAAAAAAAGTAAAAAAAACACAAAATCCACATCTGCCCACAGGGATAAAAGTGCAATAAAATACTGAGTGTTTGGTTTATTTACAATTGTAAATAAACCAACTGTATACATGTCAGTCAACAGCTTTTTAGGGGTAAGAATTTATTTTTTTTTTTATTTGTAAGAAAGAACATCAGAAGAACATCACAAATGTTCATAAATTAGAACCAGTTTTACAGAAAATGTCATGTTTGCACAAAAATATACTTAAAATAATTGCAGGAAAAGTCTCGACAGGTTGGCCTCTGCTGCAGGAGAAAGTCATCTTTTAAACCAAACAGCAATTAAGTGAATAAAAATTTAAATGGAAGGAAAGTAGGAGGTTTTAAAGAAAAAGTCCTCGTTCTTGTGTGGTCGCTACAACAAAATGACATCTAATTAGGATTAGGCCTTTAATTGCCTTAAAATACAATGTTCCTGCATATTAGTTGTACATTTGGAAAAGTGGCTGTGTGGTACGGGAACAAATGAGCAGAATTAACTGAGGGGATTAGTCCTTTCATTAACTGAAAATGAACAAGAATGGGGTTCAAAAGGTGAAAAGAGAAGAATCTGAAGAGAGCTACTTTGACAGAAAAGTGTGGCTTGTTTTAAAAAGTCTCATTCCTGTATTATTTTATGGTAAAGGACACAAAAGGGGGATTATAAACTGTCAGACAATACTGAAACCAGGAGGGAAACAGTTGAACAATCGTCTTCAAGGAAGAAATCTGGTAATAATAAAGTCCTAAATTACTTCAACAGTTGGTGAGATCAAAAGCAAACCCGTCAGTAGTCGAGCCAACAGGAGTGTTTGTTGGGTAGTGTACAAGTGAAAGTACTGGGTCTAAACTGTTTGGTAGCTTAATAAAAACACAAATCAGTGAGGGGAAAAACTGGTGACTTTTATTTGCTAAATTATAAAGATCTGCTTTTGGATCCATAGGAAAGGATTCTGGTTTGTGATGAATCCAAACTGATCCTGTTTAAGACCTTTGAAAGCTGCAGGAAGTGACGCTCGGGGATTTCTTTAGTTGGTTAGTTTTATTCCACAGAAGTATCAATAATTTAAATGACCAGAATTCAACAGGATTGAATTAGAAGAGATTTCAAGCAGCATGTTGCATCATTTTCACATGTGGGCCACAACAAGGTCCAGACCTCAACCCTGTGGAAAATCTTGTCCTTGAAGAATTTTTGCAGCAGTCCAACTCTCCCGGCTTCAATGCAAAATTTTGATGAAAAATTAATGCAACTCTGGATGGAAATAAACTTTGTGGTGTTGCATAAGCCACCTGAATGATGAAAGCACGCCACAATCGGAACTTAAGGTGGTCCTAAAAATATAAGTGTGATTTTTTTTTTTTTTTTTTGGTCAAGCGGGTTGTGATGGCAGTAAAAAAAATAAGTATATAAAAACAAGCATGTGGTGTTTAAGTTGCTATAGAAATATGTCCGTCCTCGTGACTCAGAGGGTGGAGACCCACATCAGGACACTATAAATGACTCCCTCTGTCCTTGATGCTGTCTCCTTTTATTGTAAATCCAAGTTTTGGCACCAGGAAGCAGGAGGCAACCAAACCACAACCTTAAAAGCAACTGAAATTTATCATGTTTACCATCTTTCTGTGGGACAATGTTGACTTTTTTACTGCCTTTTGTCTGATTTAAACTTCTTTTAAGGAGCCAGAATGGCAGGACAGGTGTTTGTAGGTGCTCTCGGACAGCAGGGGGCCTTTTTACAGTTTCTACAACCCTTTCAGGTACTTTCCCCACTTTTTTGTGTGTGAACGCTGACTCAGAATTCACTCTGTTGTTTTCTTGTGTTTCAGTTTTCCAAATGAACTTTCTGCTGTTTTAGCCGTTCGTGTTTTAAAACATTCGGCTCGTTCAGGAGCTGGCTGCTGTGACTTTTGGTTTTTGTAACTTTTATACTTTTCAAAATCAGTTTTATCTTTTAAAATCCTTCAAAAACCATTGTTCAGTTTGAAAAGTATTTCAGCAAATTTACTCTGTTTATGTCTTATGCTACTTTAAATTTTAACTAGCCTCTTACTACTTTTAGCTACTGTTCTGCTACCTTTAGCTAGCTTTTTGCTACTTTCAACTTTTAGCTCTTATTTAGCTTCTTTTCACTTTTAGGTAATGTTCTGATGTCTTTAGTTTTACCAACTCAGTTTCAGCTTCTTTAGCACATTTTGGTGAAGTCGCTCAGCGCTCACAGTGCAATTAAAGAGATAATGCCGTTTCTCTAGTTTTTTTGCTGCTGTTTTTATCCTTATAGCAGCTTTTATTGGGTCCTTTTGACTCCTTTAGAGCTGAAGTTTTTTTAGCTCAACATTTGTGCATGAGTGACAAAAGAGGATGTGATTGGTCCATACATAAGTGCACTTTGTGTGGCAAAACAGAATAAAGTATGTATATTGTAGTCTTGTTTTATTCAGTTAAAGTAAAAGAAGTAGATTGTTATGCCAAAGTCATCTTTAAACATGTGCAGAACGATGTAGTCTAATCTGACATAACCTCTCCCTCTTCTGAATGTTTCAAACTCTGCTGTAAAACCTGAAAGACCCACAGAGAACGCAGAACTTCAACC
Organism: Kryptolebias brasiliensis; assembly: GCA_028566095.1. Taxonomy (NCBI): domain Eukaryota; kingdom Metazoa; phylum Chordata; class Actinopteri; order Cyprinodontiformes; family Rivulidae; genus Kryptolebias; species Kryptolebias brasiliensis. The sequence goes on along the minus strand of JAOXNZ010000177.1, from coordinate 2,204,385 downwards.
ACGGCATCCTTCATTGTTGTTGACTGTTGTGTGCACAGGTCATGTGACCATTCAAAAGGAAATAAAACGATGTGCTTCTTATGATCACTCCATGGTGGAACTATCAGTCCGCATCACCTTCAGGAGTCTCTTTAAAAATGATCCAAAAACATCTAATCTGTGGATTTACAGGAAAGGTCCCAAGTTCAAGACCCATCCAGTGGAGAAACTTCCACTGTCCTTTCATTTTGTGGCTTATTTTGTGAATAGTCATGGAGTAGAAGTTATGTGTTCAGAGTTGGAAGATTTACACGTTTTAATATTTATGAATCAAGATTCTCCTCATGAGATCCAACCCTAATGTTTTGAGTCTGATTCCTGCAAGTTCAATTTTATCCCCTAATCTGTTTTCCTAAGCTGCTTCTGTGGTGTAAAATGTTTCACTTGTTGCACAAGAAATTAGAAAGAGATTTCAGGTGTAGCTGGAGTTTTTTATCTGAGGTTCTGTTCAATCCAATTGATTTTTGTATGAAGCTGCTGGCCAGTTTTGAAGCTGGTGATGATATATTAAGTTTCTGACATGACATCCCTCACGGGGGGGGCCTTAGTTAAAATTTCAGTGATGTTTTAATGCATCACCCACTGTAGTTGGAGTCCAAAAACCCCCTGAATCCATCTGTGGTGTAATTACCACTCGGTTGAACAGGTTTTTACGTGTAAATTTTGGCATTTTTGTGAAAGTTGTTATACTTTTTTTTTTTACTGGCTGTCAGTTGAGTTTGAAGCCTGGAGGCGGAGTGGGTTGAATGAGTAGTATAGGTTATAAATATTTTAAAGACAGATACCTGGTTCTCTACGCTCTGTGTCTAAATATTTTACATTTGGGGCCCGTGTGCTCCAAACAGCCAAGACTTTCTCATTTTACTCCTAAAAGAAGTGTGAGCTCATTGAGGCAATCTGAGGCGCCGATGGTTTCAATCAGGGTCGGCCAGCATGTGGGTGACTTTAAATGCATAAATGAGCCCACGCTCATGATACTCTGCCCATTTCCCCTGGGATCCTTCTATTTCTTCACCTCTCCCTTTTTTGTTCTCTGGATTTCTGAATCTGAGGCCAGACCTCCTCAGCTGGCTGGTTTCAGGCAGAATTACATGTCAGAGTTCACTCCAATCACACAGAAGGATTGTATACTGCATATCGTAAACATCCCATATAGTCACTGCATTCATACGTCTGCGGGTTTATTATGTGCTGCAGATGCACGAATCGCTATATGCTGCAATTTACATGCAGAAACACGCTGTGTGTTCGGTTCTGCACATAGATCTTTTTTTCTGTTGTACGAACATTTGGCATTGGACCCATGCAGGAGCTCATTCTTCACTGAAATTGCAGGGTCAGATGTTCGTTGTGTTACAGGTAGCTAAAGCTTGGCAAGGGAGCGGTTCATGATTACCTCTGTGCTTCTGCAGCTGCATTCCATTTCAATGTTAAAGACCCTGAGCCAAGACGCTACTTACTTTTTTATGTCTGCACTTTACAGCCACATATATAAAACAAATACTGCATGAATATGCAGATACAGGGCATGTACACAAGTCTATAAAGAGAAATGCCTGCATGCACACAGAAATACTCATAAAATGCTCATTTATGCCCTGTTTTTAAGTGTTTATTAGTATATAATAGTGGGCCAGGCTGTAATCCTGCAGACTAGTTTGCTGTCTTTTAATTAGCTACATGTTCAGGGTCAGACTGCTATCACAATCTGCAAGCTAATCCACTTTGAGCTGATCAATACGGAGAGACGGAGGGTGGGTTGGAGGTTAAGAGGGGGGAGAGATGGAGGGGTGTCTGAGGAAAGGTTGGGTGCAGAAAAACCCTTAAGGCTGAGAGGATCAGTTTCTTCAGGGGTTTGTGTTTCACTGATAGTTTTTTTGGATTTAATTATTCGTCATCCTGCACGGTTATAAAAGCAGCAGCCAGATTTGATGTGTTTGATGCGCAGATTGTTGCCAAACAGAAAAAACACCCATTAAGCATCTGTGATCGTAATGAAAAACTTCTAAGTGCTACAAAAACATAGTAAACAAAAATGTTGTCATAAAAATCCACATGTAAACAAGTTGAAGGGTTTACAGCAGCCTCAGACAGCATTAGGACTGTTTCATAAAGAATAATCATTAGTTCAACTTGATTTGCTCCTTGCACAATTAATTTTTTATTCATTTATTTTATTTTTTAATAAAGTTGTCTTTAAAAGAGTAAGATTGTTCTGTGTTCTAGCAGCATCTTTGGAGAGGCGTTGTTGTTCTGTTGCAACAAAAGAGCTGAGATTAAATGCAAAGCTGCTGATTTACTTGTGGACGAGTCGTTCAGACAGAAACAACCAAAACTAAGATCCTCAGAAGGACGTCTGGACTCTGCCTGAGGGACAGGATCGTCAGCAGGGAGGTGCTTATAGAAAAGACACAATTACGATGTCTTTTAGGCGTCTACCAGGGGAGGTGTTCCTGACACTGAGTGAAGACCTGGGGGCTGACTCCAGACCCTCTGAAGGGATCATATCTCTTATCGGAGGAGGGGGTCAGGGAGGGGAGGTCTGCAGATTTCTGCTCAGACTGTTAACCCTCTGACTCGCAGAGACGGTGGTAGGAGATTTAACTTGCATAAATAACACCTAATTATCAGCATGAAAGGCGGGCAATCATGTAAGTGTGTTAGAAACTTATCTTGTGAACCAGTGAATGAATCTATTGAGCTAAAACACAAAAAATGTCCTTTTTTTTGTTTGTTTGTTTTCTCTACAACTGGCCAACTTTTGACTGTTTTGACATAAAATTTTCAATCAGCACTAAAAATCTTGTTGTGAGACTCTTAAACACAAGCTGCTGCTGTTTTAGAAAATTGGTGGAACTGTTTTTCTTTATGCTTTGATGTATTGTTATTGTTAATGTTTTTCCACCTACTGACCATCAGTATTTGTTCAAGTTTCAGTAATCTTGTCTGGACTAAGAATAATATATATATATATAAACAAAAGAAACACAGTCTAAAGTGATGAAGTTAAGACCTAAAAGTCTAATTTTATATGACAATGATTGAATGCTGGAGACATGTACAAATGTAGCAGGAAAGGTTTGTCTAAATATCGGTGTTATTACGGGCAGGACCTGGGATGTTTAGAGGAGAATGGGTCAGTAAGTAGCACCTCCTCTGGGGTCTTTCTCCTTCTGTGGGGCTTTTCTCCAGATGTTTCCTCATGTTAGGTTAACTCAGTTGGGCTTGGTGAGTGAATGTAAGGATGTCTTGTTTGCTTTTTTAGCTGTGTGATTGAGAAGTAAACATCTGGACTGTGCTGCAGCTCTGTGAACAGACTCAGGTGTTCAGAGAAGATGGATGGATTTGCAGGATTTAATTCAGAGGGTTTTGCTGGGAAATATAAAGCATCTCTACACGAGCAAATAATACTGCTGTCCTGCTGTTTACTGATTATTTTCCTGATCATACGGGAGTGGATGGGTTTGGCAGTAAGAGCAGTGGCTTTAGAGAGCAGTGCTAATCTCATCCATATGGGGGTTTGTCGTGTCCTTCATCACTAGCTTCCCTCTTCTTCCTCCTCTTCCTCCTCTCTTCTTCTTTTCTTTTACTTTTACTGAAAGTGATCCATCTGAAATGGGCAAAAGCATGAAAGCACACATTTGTTCCCTATTTTTTCCCTACTTTCTGTGGCCCCTTTAAGCCCCCGCTCCCCCTTTGTCTTTTACTCCCCTCTTATCCGCGGTCAGGGTTTGCTCAGAAATGAGTCACCCTACCACAAATCGCCCCATTTAAGAGGGGGGGAGGAGTGGTGGAGAGGCAACTCTGAGATGGAGATGAATCGAGTGTGAGCAGAGGGAAGGGGATTGGAGGGTGGGGGGTGGATGGCTGTTTTCCACCCAGCTTGGTTTCCTGATCAGTACAGCTGAGGTCTGGATCCAATCAGCTCCCTGCATTCAGCCGAGCAGAATCAGGCTAGAAGTAGATTTGACACACGCAGCTACATGTACAGTATCCAAATGGGATACACATGCTACAGCAGCGGATACATAACTCTGCACAGACAGAGAGCAGAACTCAGGCTTTGGATTATGACTCACAAGTGCGCTGGTGCTCATACATGGACGTGCATCCATACATAGAAATATTATCCAAAATTTACACAGAATTAATGAAACCACAGACATGTAGGTGCAAACATCACAATAATTACACAAGCGGTGCTACAGCCTCACCATCAATAATGTTCATTAAACTCCTGAACCCACTCGGCTTGATGGCTCAGAGTACGAGTGTGCGACAGCAGCGTGCGACTTGTGAGCAGTGACTAAGCACCAGAGCTGCTGATGGATCACCACGGATCTGCATTAAATGACTCTTCATTTGATCACGTTTGGCTGAATGAGGCCATTTTTTATCATCTCTGCTGGTTTTAAGTTGCAGGAAAGATAAAAAGCCACAAATATACCGAATATCATTAGGGTTTTACTCTGTTGAAAATCCTAAAACATGTTTCAGTTTTAATATTTTCATGGTTTGAGAAGTGCTGGAAGTTTGGATAAGTGTTTTATAATTTTTAAAAACTTTAAACTGATATACAGTAATAAAGATGAATCTGAGCTGTATTGTAATCTGTTTAGTGAATTTATAGACTGCCTTCAACATCTATTGCACTTATATAAAATATCTGATCTTTATAACAAGAAAAATAATTTGACCAGAATTTAAAACTGTTCCATATAAACACAAGCAGTTTAAGATGGAAGATGAACTGTAAATGTACTGGAAAGCTTAAAGGAGTTTAAAGTTTAAAAGAAGTTTAATTTTGACTTGACTGATGAGCTAAAAGCTAATCAAAGGTTTTATTGCAGTTTTAATGATTTCAATAATAAACTCCATAATAAACTTTTACACTGCTGTCAGTTTTGCATCACAGTTATTCCAGCAGAAATATAATCATATCCCTGCAGCAGAAGTCCTACAGCTAGCTGCTGCCGCTTTTCATTCATAACCATAGAATCTTATAAAATTAATCATGTAATGCAAAACTGACAGCTGTGTAAAGATTTATACAACAGCCTTTCCAGCGCTAGATAAACGGAGAGACGTCTTTGGACAGAATCTGTGGCTGAAAGCTTAAAATCTCTGAGGGTTATAAACACACCGCTGCTCGCTTCTTTCCTCATCTGTAAATGTGATGCCAGGGCTTTTGTTTGATGACCTGACAAACACAAAACTGCAGCTGAAAAAATGAGCTACTTCCTTTTCGTCTCCCAGCAACTGGTGCCAAAGTTTGGTGCAACTGTGCGCCCTTCCCTCCTGCTCTGGGCTCTGCTCCTGCTGCGTGCACGGCCCACACTGCTTCCTGTGTGGAGGGGGCTTAAGACAGCAACAATCCACTTGGAAAGCTGGCTTCTCTCCGGCTAGTTGTTAGCTCATCAGTCAGGTCAGCCATTCAAGCTATCTGCAACAGGTACGATATTAATTGGTAATCTTTCCACAGAACCCCATTTGACAGGTTTGACCTGTCGCTTTAAGACCAGTAACATATTTTGAGTTTGTTTCCGTTCCATTTTTTACTCTTTTGTAATATTATAAAACATCTAACAGCAAAAGATCTGATAAATACCAATTCTCTGCCAAAAAGCAAGTTTTCACCACAATCAGATGCTGAAAAAGCCTAAAAATCCACCTAGGAAATAATTCAAATGGACATAACTTTAACTTTGTAAGATGTAAAACCTTGTAATGAACATTTCAGCTGCCAGAATGTGAGTCTTTTTAAACCAGATTGAGATAAATACTCAATTTTACCACATAGTTACTTCTGGCTGCATAAATAAAACATAACAAAAAGTCCCTAAAAAAAATTAAAATCTGTCCTCTTCCAAAAGCCAAGTGGTTTGGTTTGTTAGGAGTGTTTTCCAACTGTGGGAATTCACCCAAAACTTCCAGGCTGTAGTGTATTTATTCACTCCATTTATTCAGACAGAAAGCAGTTTCTTTTCTCTGGAAGGAGGACTGCTAACAAATTAAACCCAAGGGAATCTACAGCCTGGACTGATCCGTAGCTGTTACATCATGTGTCCACTGGAAAAGAAAAAAAAATAACGAGAAGGAACACAAACTTTACAGGACATTTTTCCCCAGTAAACCCTTAACCCTGCAGTGGGTCAGCTTCCCAGAACTGTCTGTTAAATGAGTCATTTGTGAGCTTCCTGACTGCTTCTTTACAACCTGTGGGTATCTTGTAATCATACAGTGAGAAAATAACTGAATCTTATAAAAAGAAAAACACCTAGTGGAGCTTAAATGGCTTTTAGTTGAGAAAATAAACTGGAGGTGTGATCGCAGCCGTAGGTAGAAATCTAGTTTCTCAGTAATCACAGGCCGCCCGGCCGGCCCAGTGGGAAACAAGTGCTCATTTTACATTTTCCAGGTAGCAATCTGAGTATGATCAAATCAGTCTGAGGAAACGTCTGCACCGCCCCACCTGCAGCCTTACCTGTAATAAGAACGAGAGGCTAATTGGTGAGACATTTACTGCGAGCGTGACCGTGTTAAGACACTCAGTCATTCGAAGGCTCTCATCCTTTTCAGGTCAGAGCACTCGTCTTACAGAAGATGCACATTTTCAAGGCATGCATAATTATGGACTGCTGCAGGATGTCACATAATCGCACACGCGACGGGAGAGAAATGTTAAGATGAGCTGTCTGTGAAAACATTTTCATTTGGTTCTGGAATATCAGCTCAACAGACTGTGTCCGTGATGGAAAAAGTGTTGCTTTCACACCAGAAGGGTTTCAGATTGTTAGACTTAAAATAAAGGCATTATTTCCTGATAAAGCTGCTCATTAAAGTGCCACAAATGTTTCAAAAAGGTGAAATAATTTGAAATATAAGTAGTCTTAACTTAAAAAAAGCAGAAAATACTGCTGTGCATCACTGTAACCTTATATATTTAATAAAATGGTAGTTTAAATAAAGTTGAGTGAAGTACTGTTGAGTAGAAAATATCTTACCTGCAGTGGACAACGGTTAAATTGATCTCAGTTGGAAGCTAACAAATAATTAGTCTGATTCAAAGTTCCACCATCTTAAAACAATTTTTGCATTTTGTGACATTAAAATCCTTGTTGTTTTCTCACCTGAATGACCAGTTTTTTCTGAGGAAGCACAGTAAGCTTAGCAGTTGTTTGGTTGAGGAAATGGTGAAAATGTAAACAGCAGTCTTGGGCAAAAGGTGTAAAAAACAAAAACTAATTTAGCGTTTGCTAAGCGTGCCAGAAAACCTGTGTTTCTGAGGAGCTCTTGTTCTGAGAAGCCGTTAGCTTGAGGGACAGTAAACTCAGATTTAGCTTGAATCCCTCGTGAGTTTCCCCCTGATTGCAGTGACTGCAGCCCACTGCAGGTTAGATACTGTCTACTCAGTAATATTCCACACAGTCCTACTTGTAAAATAAATATTTTAAGTTTTTCTTTTAATTAAAGTTCTTTGACTATTTAAACTGTTTGTGCTGTTCAGAGTAAATCTTAAATGAAGCTTAGCCCTTCCTCTGTGAGTCTGATTTATTAGGCTTCATATGAAATTTGACAGTTAAAAAGCTGTAAATCTCCTAAATTGTTTGTGAGAACGAAGATCTAAAATAAATATGTTTTCACTTTGGCTGCATCATTGTTGAACGGCTGCTTTCACATAAAACACTTTTTACAAGAAAAGGTTGAGAAAAATACACCGTGACAAAAAACAATCGACGGAGGAAACATGAAGGATGAATGTCAACCAGACCTCGGTTTGAACGTCATCTGACCCAACATTACTTTACTGGTGCTCATAGTTAGTTACCCTAAGGTAGTAAAAATACACTTTTTGAGTTGAGCGTGATTTATCACAACATACATGCTGATGTGCAAAAGCCAGCATTCAAGATGAGACATTACTGTGTTCAGAAAAAGTCTCAATGTTGAAGATTTTGGAGTAAAAATAGGTTGAGGTCAAATGTTTAGAGCCTCAGTTTCTGCAGTTTAATGCAGACTGTGGTTAACATCATCAAATCAAATAATATGACTAGTATTAATGATTGTGCAGCTACTCAATCAATACTCAGCCCTGTTAATTACTGTTTTTTATGACTCTTTTACAGCTCAACAGTTAATCTGAGCCCTGTAAACCTGTTGGCAGCAGTTTATTCCCTCGCTGGCTTTACATTCCTGTTGAGTTGTGTCACTTGGTTCTGCATGTCTTTGTGCTTGTAAAACAGATTCAAAAGAAATGGAGTAAAGTGGAGACCAGGAATCCAGTTTGGTGTGCAGCCAAAAGTAAGCCGAGGTGCTTTTGTGTGTTTTTGAGAGCAATGATTTGCACCAAACGCCTGTTTGGGAGTTCTGGTTTTTGTGAATATCCACTCGAGGCAAAATGGGGTTATTAAGACAAGTGGAGCCTGGAGTTGGAGAAAGGTGTGTCTGTTTTTGTGAGTAAATGAGTCAGTTACCGAGTGTTTGTACGAGTGCCTGTGTGTGCAGCAGCTGGATGCTAAATAGGCTCAGAGCTTGAAGAGGAAAGTAGAGAGGTACTTTCATAACCTCCTGAAGTTTAAGACCCCTGCAGGAGGTGGTAGAATGGATGAACTTAATTAAACCTAATGTGTGTGCATGTGTGTATGCACTCGTGCCTTTGCTCTGTAAGCCTTGTTTTGTTTAGTCTTGAGTGTGTTTTCTGAAGAAATAAACTTGACTGCTTTCATTTGCATCCATTTGTCTCTGCATCATCTATCTGCACGTTTCTTTCTTCACACCCACTACCTCCACCCTCCATCCTTCTCCTCCTCCTCTCTTGTTCTCCTTCCCGTCTGTTTGTGCTTTTTATCCCATCTGCTCACTCTGTGACAGAAAGCATCCATTTAAAATCCAGAGTCTCTGAAGGGAAAGCACAGCGAGGCTCAATGGGCCAAGAAAAATGCCAAAAACAAGATGCTTAAAAAGTCGTTTTGACTCTTTCTTCTGTCTCTTCCTCCCTGTCACCGTCTCCTCCTTGTGTGGTTTATAGTTTAATTTCTGTCTTTCCGTCTTTCTTGTCCAGCCTCTGATTACTTCCTTGCTGATGAAAAGTGAGAAGAGAGGCGTGGAGATGAAAAGCAGTGGCTGGAATCCCTGATGAAGACAGAGTATTGAAGATGATTCAGACAGGAAATTTCCTTTTCTCACTGTAGCGTCGTGGAGTTGCATGAAGAAATAAAAATTGTCATGGAAACACCGGTGGTTAGGTGTGTGTGTGTGTGTGTGTGTTGGTATATGTAGGATTTGGTTGATAATCAGAGGATAATTTAATAAACTGTGTCTGCTTGTGTGCAAGGTTGTCCGTGTCATCAGGGGTAATTAAGCCGAGTGTGTGATGTACAATTACTCTGTCTGGGTCAGAGGTGTGATACAGATGTTCTCTGAAGCTTTTGGTGTCTTCAGGCTAATAGGTGCTTTTAAGGTCTGTGTGAGCTCATTTATGTGTGATGCTGACTGGGTGGGAGGTAATTAAATGGTGTTCAGTGAGTCTGGGTGACAATTGGCTTCTGCATGGTGTCCTTGTTAACATGTGGTCATATTTGTGATATTTTAGGGCAAGTGTTTAACTAATAAAACTGCAGTTTCACCCTCCAGTCCAACAGGAGGTGATAATGCACTAATCTGTTAACTATACATATTTTAGTACATTTTGTGTTTTAAAAATGTGTTTTTGTACAATACCTCATAAGAAACAAAGTATTTAGGTTTTCCTTCATGTACTCAGTCGTACTCAAGCTTTTCTGTCTCTTTTCCACTTTTTCAATCGGAGTGATTTATTCTGTCTTTGAACAATTTTAACATTTTGGCCTGCAGGCTGTTGGCTACAAAGGTAATGTCATTCACAAATACAGAAAAAAAACAATTTTCTACAATGTAGGGCTTGTGATTGGACACTTAAAAGGATCAGTGCACGAAGGAATAAAAAGTGCTCTCATCTAAACACTTACTTGCCATAAAAGCAAAGTAAATCAGTTTAATAAACGAGAATATAACTAAGAGAATCTATTCCTACGAGGAACCAGACCACTGGGTGGTGCCGTTTGTTCAATCTGATGACTTTTGTTCTTATTGGTGAAACCAAAACCCGTTACGGCAGGATGCTGAGAAGTGGCGTTATGCTATAACAAGAGACGGCAGGCTAAGGACAAAGATTTAAACGTGTCAGTTCTGAGTAGCAGCCGACTTCAGGCACTGGTTCAGTGGAAAGTTTATGAACTCTGAATATTTGGTTTGTTGTGGAAATCTCTTTGAACGACTTCAGGTTGAAGCAACAGTTTATTTCTAACCAGACTGATCAGCTAACATCTCATCTGAGCAGCTCTGAGATTAAAGCAGATTATTACCGTTTTAACACCACGCAAAATATTTTACAGTGGTTAATGCAAAAACTATTTTATAAACCTTTGTGGTGCCATTTATTTTGCATTATATGGTTATTTGCAAGCATGGTAACAGCAACACCCAGCTGTAGCACTTCCTGCAAAAATCATATTTCTGCCCAAAAGAAAGTAGTTTTTTTTGTTGTTTTGTTTTTAAACTGCGTATCTCCTGCAGCTTTTCATGCTAAAGGTTTAAACAAAGATGTCAGTTGAAGAGTTTGTAGCTCAGACTAAGTGTTGGGGATGATTCTCAGCTACTACCTCACCAGTTTAAGCTCATCTCTGTAAAAATGACTTAGTTGTAGCCATTTTGTGTTTACTAAGGCGAGTTATGGGGGGGGGGGGTTGATACCTTGTAGATATTCATCCAATGACATCTTGTTCTCCAGACCCTGACCTCAGATCTGTTCTTGATTTCTGCAGCAGATTCATTTTTCTGATTAGATTCTGCGTCGTTCTTTTTTCCGTTATGTTACATCACTTAATAAAGTAATAATCTGAGCTCTTTTATTTGTTGATGTTAAATCGCATCAGAACAAAATGTTTATCTGTAGAAATTTTCTCTTTTCCCAACACCTTAAGGGCTTTTATTCCAAGTGGACTCCCTCAGTCAGATCAACATTTTAGGCACATAAACGCTTTAAATAGCCATTGTGTTCGTATGCTGGTTGGATTCTGAAGAACCCAGCGTGTGTTTGGAAAATGGCTCAGTTGGAGAATAAATGCTGTTCAGATTCAGGTTTGATGTAAATTCTAACTTTTACCAGACAATGTTATGTTTCGGGTTATGAAAGTCTGTCATTCACACCTTCTGTGGCTTTTTGTCCCTCCTTTGTTTTTAAAAACGTCACCTTAAAAATGCACCAAGTTAAAGTCAATAGAATTAAATATTAAGCCTCATTTATCTGTAAGTAAAGAAGTTGTACTGAAGAAAGGTCTCTCGGTCATGATTAGTTATTATTTTAATATTGTGACTTTAGAGTCTTGTGTTTTTGACAGATTCTGTTCGGTTTATTTAAAAAAAATAGCCAGCAGTCATTTTAGCTTAAAGCCCTGATGAGCAGAAAGTTTCTACTTCCAGTTAGTTTCACTGATTAATGAGATTCTCAGGCTGCAACTTTGTCTTGGTTTGAATTTAGAACAAAAAAGAAATGAGAAAAACCTGCTATAAATGTAGAGAAGTTTGTTCTCTGAAACAGAAGCGTCTTTTTATGCTGGGGATGGAGATGCAGTCATATTTATTTGCAAAGGAAAGAAAAGTATTTGCTGACTTTTAGAGAGCACACTTTTCTGTCTTTTTGCCACCGTTTCTTGTTTTGAAGTCAAAGCACACCAAAGTACTGCTGCTTATTCCAAACTTCTGTGTAAACTTAAACACTAAACAACCATTCAGGCCTGGCTGGTTTGGTCACAAAAGAACAGCGTTAACTTGAAGTGTTAAAACCTGGCAGTAAAATGCATCCTGAGTGATTGAATTACAGTTAGAAATGAACACAAAGCCATGTTACAGACTGCTTCTGATGAGAAATCAGGCTGACGCTCAGCAGGTCTGTAAAAATCACCTGAATTCACATGTTGCACCTTCGTTTGTAACGAAGTGCACATGATGACAGCAGGTAAATTCAAATCCAGAATGTATAAAACAAACATTAGATGGCAGAGAAAACTCTCCCATGATGGTAGTATTCCACTGATCAATGTAATCTTGACAAAGTGGGACAGTTCAAAGACTTATTATGGGATGTTATAAGAATATCTGCATGAGATTCTGACTTTCAGTTCATTAAAACTTTGATCCAAAATGTATGTTTTCATAAACTCCCTCCAGATTATTTTGTTATTAATAATAATCAGCATTTTCTTCTGATTTGGATTTTTATTTTTAAACAGTGTGGAGACATCCAGGCAGGGATGTTTGTGTAGAATCACATCAGGTCAGCATTCATGTTCAGACGGCTGAACAAACGGGATTAAAGTGTCCCAGACCACCTCTGAATGAATCCTCAGTTCTTTCTGAGAGCGTTCACATCTGTATTTGGAGCTGTCCACTTGAGACTGGATCACCCAGGGCAGATGTTGGTGTCAGGTCTGAACGGGGTATAAATCAACTGAAATATTGCTTTGTAGCACCGGAACATTATTTGCCCCACATGATCAGATCTGGTTTGACATATTTGTAACATTCCAGGTTCAGTTTGTTTCTCTTCAGGCTCTTTTTGTTTGTCTTAATCCTTTAAAGTGAACCTGAAATCAATATTTTAGATGTTAGAAATTTTAAAGTCTTATCTTGAATGTTGAACCTGCTGATAAAATCTAAGGTGGTACTTTTGGCGAAAGCTTTAAAAGCTCATCAGGAATTCCTAATGAATGTTTCCAAACTGTTAAAAATCAACAAACCTCCTGTTTCAGGTATGTAATTTACTGCAATAAAAACAACACAAGCCGGTCATTTTGTTCAAATACTTTAAGACTGGTTGCTTCTTTTATATCCTTCCTCATCCAGTGTTTTTGTTTGGCTCGTCGTCATTTCGGCACTTTTCTACGTCCTTGTGTTTAATGAGAGTCAATCTCCTCTGTGGTGCATTTAAATGGACAGCCTCTGGTGTGTTTTCAGGCCCAATTCAGAGAACGAAAACAAGGAGAAGAGAAGGAGCTCCACAGATTATTCAGATTTGACTCCCGTCGTCCTCGGTGTTTGTCCTTCCCTCTCAGCCCTCTAACTCCTTCCACCTTGCCTCCCTACTTTGTAAATCATCTCATTTAGATTATCCCCACCGCAGTGAGTGCAACTGAGCAGGAATGGATACTTTTCATGGGTGTCTCCCCTCCCCTAATCTCCCCCATGTTCATGACACTAATACAGAGACTGATCTAAGCCCTCCTGCCTCTCCGTGTGACATTTATCACTGCGCTCCTTAATGCAGGCAGGCTGCCTCTGTTGACGAGAAATAAGGATGACAAGCGTGGCCTATTTTCTTGCTTACGATAGTCTCTTCTTTTTTATAGGGAGGGGGGGAATATTCGCTCCGAACAGTGTTTACTAAAGTGTCTCGCAGGGCGGTTGACAAGGATTTGACATTAAACTTTGATCGTGAATCTGGCATTTTGCTGTCAGAACTAAACTAGAATCTATTTAGTGTTTCAGATGGTAATAAGTGATGTCGGGTATGGCCCACATAAACCCTGGATCTGTTAAAGGCAGCACAAACTCACTTTTAGCGTTTTTATTGATGCTTTTTCCTGTGTGGCGTTGATGGATGATGACAAGTATTAAAATAACAAACCATTCATGACCTGGCAGTTTTTAAAAATGTATTTATTGGAATTCTTACAGCACCAACTCGTCTGAAGCCATCTGCAAACATGATGAAACTTTTACAACTAATCTGTCTGCTCTGTCTCAAAGGGGTCATCTGAGTGAGTATGAGCAGTTGGTATCTTACCTGCAGTAGACAGCAAACACAGTGATCTCAGCTTTGAGAATCAGGGACAATTTTTTATGGGGCATTTAAGATAACAGATACTCAGAGCAAGAAACATTCAAGAGGGAATTTCCAGCATTTAACAGCTTAACTTTTGCATGAAACAGATGTTTAGTTTGTCACTATTTACTCAATCAGTGCCCATGTTGTTATGCAAATGTAAGAAGGCTGAAATGATTCTTTGAGCCACAAAAAACAAAAATCATAAACATGACTGGGCTCTGTGGTCACCATGTTTCACCAGGACTAATATTATTCTCACAAAACTCTCCTGTGTGATGGAGGAAGAATATAAGCGAGGAAATTTTGATGAAAAAGACAAAATAAATAAATTTTAATAAACCACAAGTTTGAGACTATATACTATACCAAACAAAAAGAAAAATCCAAAATACTTTAGTCTGTTCATTTTAAAAACAATTAAGGTTCCTACAGCAGGACAACATCAATACCAGCTTTGCAGAGACAGTAGGAGGATTGATTGGTTTACTCATTGAAACCACAGTTTTTTGCTGACTCATTCGAACTTTACAGTGAAACCAACAAGCAGATGCAGCTTCCTGAGTCAGTTATGCATAAACTAGAGTACAGAGTCAGGAAAAAATCCATCAGGAAGCTGTAACAATGCACGCAGTCCAGTGTGTCTGTTTGGGCTCTTTATGCACTGATTAGCAACGTGCATTAGGAAGAAATTCAGTCCTGATTTCCCAACACCAACATGAATCACAAGTTGTTGGATGGATCTTTTATTAAAGGTGTTAATACAAAACAAAAAGCCGTTAAGTAATTCAATTCAGTTTGTTTGTATAGCATCAATTCACAACAGAAGTCATCTCAGGGTGAAATACAAAATCAAGTCTGTCTACATCTAATTCAATTCAAACAGATCTAGAATAAAACCAAATGATATACAGTCAGTTAAAAAACTAATTATAATACAAAACAAGACTTAGTAATTAATGCTGATATAAGTCCTGATACATGAACGCATCTGATCACAGATCAGCTGAATCTTCAGGAGTTGTCCTCTGTATGTTCTCATATATAACATCCCATAGTAAGTTGTTGGTATTTTTTTTTTTTTTTTTTAATGTTTCATAGTTGTTGGATTTCTGAACTAATCAACTGAGCAGCGAAGGATGCATTCAGCGTGACGAAACACAGGGGTTATTAGGTTAAGAGAAAGGGGCCAACTTAAAAAAAACTGCCTCATGCAAAAGTGATGAGATGTAAAAAAAATAAAAATTGAGGTAGTAGCTATTGGCTTAGGTCCCGTATGAGCAGTTCCTCCCTGTGTCTCCAAACTGAGATAATTCAGGGAAGATGATGATTAGAAGAAACTTTAACTGGTTTATAACGTCTCACAGTTGTTCTGGGTGACTTTAAAAGGTCAGATACCAAGAATTTTAGCTTGGAAGGAACAAACCTTTGGTGGGTAAATATACAGGAATGCAAAATTAATAACATATTGATATAAGGTGCAAACATTCACAACAAATAACCTCTAAATATTGTTGAAACTCCAAATTCTTTAACTTCACAACTCGTACACATTGTATTTTAAATATTTTTTGTTTAAATACCAACAGTGCATCTAAAACAGCTTTGTTTTAGATTTTAATGTAAAAAGACAAAAATACAGTTCTGTGTGACCTGATTCACTGAAAAATGAACATGCCAGCTCTAATGGCCTTTATTTTGGATGCATTGTCTTTACAGCCTTTAGAGAATAATAGACTTTTAAGCACTTGATTAACAGAAGGATGACATCCACCAAATGCAATTATTCAGCTGTCTCTCTCTCATTCTCAGGCACTTGATAAATGCCACTAATGCCTAAAATATAAATGGCACAATAAATAAAAATATCACATTGGCCCACATGTTGTGTTTCTGTGCCAGACTGTAAGTTTGAAAAGAGGAGAAACTGGGACGGGAAAAGTTGGATTCATCATCCTTAATGCCTTCTGTCACTTCAATTGGATATTAACCCAACGCTGTCCCTAATTTAGGCATCGTGTCATTTCCCATGAGCGCCGCCACATTCGTGAAGCCGGTTTGTGTCATCGTGGAATAACCCTGCTGCGTCCTCGTGTGAGGCCGCAGAAAGAGGGTTGAAAATCAAACTGAGCCTCTCTTTTAACTTTCCTCTCTGTTCCCTCCAGTAAAAACCTACTTCCACTTCCTCTTCTCGGTCCTTTCATGCTTTTCCCCTCAGAATGAACCATTTG
The DNA here is from genome assembly GCA_028566095.1 of Kryptolebias brasiliensis. Classification (NCBI taxonomy): domain Eukaryota; kingdom Metazoa; phylum Chordata; class Actinopteri; order Cyprinodontiformes; family Rivulidae; genus Kryptolebias; species Kryptolebias brasiliensis. The sequence goes on along the minus strand of JAOXNZ010000177.1, from coordinate 2,188,215 downwards.
TATGAATCACAGGCTCTCCATCCAGGCTCAGTTTTGGTGACATCCCCCTGCTGGTTCTGTTAGCATAACTCCCACTTTCCAGTTCCATAGAGATCATTATCTGATGGCCAATGTGGCATCACTCACTGAAAACAATGGCATTCTCACAATGGTGCTGCCCTGGCTCATAAACCCCCACAGTACCCATTGCAGGAAACCTTAGATTGTTTGATTGGCGTTCACTGCAGTGTTTGCCAGGAGAGCTGGCAGAAACATGGCGTTATTTGCATAAAACAGGAAGGGGCTCAGACCTGCCGCTGTTCTGCTCTCCAATAATTGTTCAGCACCCTCAAAGAAAAGTTGCTGTGTAATTCAGACAAAAAGAAGTCTTGTGCAGCTCTGCACTTACGCTCAACACTTTCTTCTGCTTGGTTTGAGACTTTCCTTTCTCCTCTTTTAAGCCCAGCTTGAATCTTTTTGTCCAAATCCTCCACTATCTGAGCCCAACTCATTTTTTTCCTCCATATTCCTGCAGAGAATCCTCTTAAAGTCACTCTGGTAGTCTCTTGCTGTACGTCTGTGTGCCGCTCATCAGTGTGACCTGGACTCGGTCCCAGGTTAGGTGCAGGTGATCTTTCTGCCCAATGGTTTGGTTAGCTGAGCATGGGGGAATTGGACAATGAGTTGGAAAAAAAAGGGCAGTGGAGTGGGTACCATTGGGGCAAAAAGAATAAAAATTGAAAGTCTAGGGATGTTAAATATTGTGGCACTTCAGGCAGATTTGTGCTCATTTCACCTTCCTCAATTAACACTTTCACTTTTCTGTTCTGGGTCTGTGTCTGTCTGTGTTGCCTTGCTGGGCTGGAACCTTTAACTCATGGCAAAGACAAAAGGAATCCCGAAAGCAAACTCATGTTTGCTGATACTGTAAGCCAAAGTTATTTTTTGTTTCAATCTAAAGCTGAAACATGAGTAGAAAGGCAAACTTGGCTCACACCAACACAAAGTTGTGAACATTTTACCCCCTCCAGCTGCCAAAAGGGGGAGAAGGACAACACAAAGTAACCTGGCAGCAGCTGGACAGACAATAATTTAGAACAAGCCGCTGGGAGAGAGTGATTGAGTCCCATTCAGCCTGATCCCAGCAGTGACTGACTGAGGGATTACACTGAGGAGAACATTACTACACACTAGTTAGAGGATTGTAACACACGTGCTATTACCACTGCACACAATACCTCCTCCAAAAACAATTCCTTGTTCTTTTCCTCCACTCACTCCCTCATTTCAACCCCTCCATTCCCTCTGCAGAAGCCTTGGAGGATTCGTCCAGCGCCGGCGTAGTGGCAGGCGCCGTCATCGGCTCCTTGCTGGCCCTGCTTTTGGTCGTGACTCTCGTGGCAGTCCTCCTGACCCGCAGCCGCCGGCAGCAGAGGCGTGGCTTCCCCAGCAGCGGGGACTCCCTCGCCACGGGAAGCAGCGGCGGCAGCAATGGCGCAGACTACGGCAAGAAAGCCCGCCTGCTTTTCAGCAGCTCTGGAAATGGCAAGAATGGAACAAGTGCCACTAACAACGGGCCCATCTACACGTATCGAGAGGGCTGCGATGCCACAGGGACGCTAACAGAAAAGCCCAACAACTTCCACCATCATCATCTCCACCACGCCTCGACCGGCAACCCGCCCACTGCCCATGACATCCTCCTCTGTAGCGACATGGATGAAGCAGAGAGGAGGAAGTTTGAGCTTGACGACAGCATGGAGGAAGAAGAGGAGCGATATGACCGGTTTGGAAACATCGGGGGAGGCGGAAACATGTTGCCTCCGGCGTATCATCCCCACAGAGGTCATGGTGGTGAAGCAGAAATGGATGTGTACCTCGACTACGATATGGAGTCCCAGAGAGACGGCTCAGTTATTTCCCGAACTGCCATTTATGTCTGATGGAGAGAGCTGGAAAAAAGAGATGAGTCGAGGAAGTGGGGTGTTTGAAACATCCCCACCCAACACTAATATTAAAGTCACCTCCATTAGATCAACACCTACCTGCTTAAAGCTCAACCTGATTAAAAAGTTACCATCAGTACTTTCCTCTGTGCTTCACAATGACTGTATAATAACACATAGACACAAGCAAGAGAAGAAATAAAAACAAGTTGTGACGCCAATGAAGCAAAAGTTGTGGTAGCATTTGTGCAGTGTGGCTGAATATGTGACAGTTTTAAGTCTTTTTTTTGGTCAGATATATAAAAAAAAGAAGAAAAAATCCTTCCAAACACAAACAAACTTTAGTAAATCTTGATGCAACGCTGCTTACTGCTACGTTCTTGTTGATTCAGCTTTGCTGTGTGGTCATGTGACTTTGTACTTTTTACTTTTCCGGAACTTGAAATATGATCAATGTTGCAGAATTATCAATATTTAAATTCAACTTTGTGCATCGACACTACAGGAGGGGAAAAATATAGCAATTCTTCATAAAAGCCTTCTATCAAGAATCTGTGGATGTTATTGTTGCAGTCAGCAGCTTCTGCTACAAGCCCAGGCGTTCAGCTGAATCTAAAACTTGAAAAGGCCAGACGTCTGATTCTGGGAACAGTCAGTGACTTTCTGTTAATCCCAGAGAAGTGACTCTGTTTGTGGGTTTGCAGAGGCGCCTGCTGCACCCTGTGACACCACCTGGTTTCC
>JAOXNZ010000177.1:2155451-2171005 GCA_028566095.1 Kryptolebias brasiliensis | reverse complement strand
TGTGTGTGTGTGTGTGTGTGTGTGTGTGTGTGTGTGTGTGTGTGTGTGTGGGTGTGTGTGTGTGTGTGTGTGTGTGTTTGTACTGGCCCAGTCTCGTTCCCAGTTCGGTATAAACTCCTGGAGTCTTTGAGATAGGCACGTTTTGTCCCTTAGTGTGAGTCCCCTGATGCTCAGGACATGGCAACTTTTAGACTGCAGTAGCAAACATTTTAAGTTGTTAATTTATGAAGTTCTTCATTTTCTGGCTGCAGGGAGTTGGAAGAAAGTTGGAGACAAATCTCCTGTAGGGGCAGCTTTTATGAACTTATATTTTATACTCTGTTTGTTTAGTTCTGCTTTGACTTAAACTGAAAAGATTTGAGAACATTTTTTGTTGCAATTTTAATCAAACAAGCAGTTTATGTATAAATACATGAAAAACTCATAAAAAGCTCTAGGTGTATAAGTGTATATATACCTATATATTTAAATAAACTGATCATGATGTGCCTTTTAATTTTAATGAAAAAAGTTACAAATAGAAAACAAACTAGACAATGTGACAAAATACAGAACAAGACCGGCTAAAACAAACAAACATTAACAGTAATGTTACATTAAAGGGGTAGTTTAGACACTTTAAAGTGGGGTTCTGTGGAATAATTGTGAACAGATAATATCCTACCTGTTGTAGATGGTTCTTTTAACAGCCTTAGTTTGAAGAAATAAAGTTTAACTCTGACCTGATTAATGAGCTAAAACTGTACAGTTCTGTAAATTTAGGATGCCACAATAATTCTGGCTGAAATATTTTGAAATTCATGCACAAAGTGCAACAGCTAGCTGCTGCTGCAGAATTCCATGTAAACCAAATTAAAGATGTAAACCAGGCGTGTCAAACTGAGTTATTCAAGGGGGGCAAAATGAAAAACTTGGTCCAAGGTGAGACTCCTGGTTTATTAAAAAATAAGATATTAAATGACCTTAGTTTTCAGATGTAATACATCAAAAGTTTCATATAGAAACACAAATGACTTTTGCCAACTGACATTTAAAAATTTAGAACAAACATAACTTATTGATTAAAAAGACATGAGTAGCACTCATTATGTCTCCCTGGATCTGACCCTAGAGTTTGACACATTTGATGTAAAGGTTATAAAACAGCATCAGAATGAAAATCTGATTTTTAGATTGGAGTCGATCAACTTTATTCTGGGCCCAACTCGTATCAGTCAGCAGCTCTTCAGTTCGGTCAGAATTAAACTATTTATTCAAACTGAGGTCATTCAAAGACCTATCTACAACAGGTAAGATATTAATTGTTCATAACCTTTTCCACAGAACCCCACTTTAAAGCTGCTGCACTTTTTCCTCCACCTAAAGTCTTGTTATGTATACTGTTTCATCAGATGACTCAAGCTATTAAAGCCGACATTATAAACCCTGAACCCCATTCTTTTTTCTAATCTTCCCCACTTTATTTAATGATTGAAAGGTTAAAAAACCACAACTGGGACAAAACGGAATGATGTGAAATGAAAAAGAAAACAAAGAAATCTTGATCCTCTGCAGAATCAATCCTTCAGCTGAGGGGGAAACAGCTGCAGTTCACTATAAATATGCAGAAGTTGAAGAGGGTGTGCTGAAGCATGACGTTTATGGCTTTTCACCATAAACTTGTGTAAATTACTCATGGAATGCTGCATCGGTTTGATTGTATTAAGCAATGTTAACAGTAGGTCTAATTCAAAAGAAATAACTGAGTCGACTGAAAGATTTAATCATAGATAAAGTGAGAAGAATCCCTGCCTCCAACATCATTACTCAGACCGCTGGGATGTCTTAGATTAAAGCTCCAGTATGATGGCTTTACGTGCTTTACGTGGGTTTTATTTTGGAGGGAACAAGAAATGAGTCAGGAAAAAATAAGAGTAAACCCATACACAAGTAGTGGGTTACTATTTTAAAGATAAAAGTAAAAATTTGATCTGCAGTTGATGAATTATCACCCCCCTCAATAAGCGCAAGCAGCAATAATGCTTTTGCTTGTGGGTTTTATTTGTTTGTAGTGTTAACAAAATATCTCATGAACCACTTGATAAATTTTAGTGAAACTCTTAAACAGTAATCTTTGAAAACACATCTACAACTCATTACCATCTGGACTCAACATGATTTAAAATGTTCAAAATGTAAAGTTTATTTTGTTTGTTTTGGAGCTGAAAGTAAATGCTTCAGAATATCTAAAAGCCTAAATAAAACATTTGCAATATTTGGTTTTAGAATAATAATTTAGAATAATTAAAGGGTAAATAACTTTCCGAGCAGCTAACAGGAACACTAACTGGTGAACATGTTCAGCATTTTCCCTTCTCCTCCTGTACATCCTGCTACAGATAGCAGCTGTCCAGCTGCTGCTTAGGAATAGTTTCTACCTTGAACTGAAATCAGAAAGTGTGTTTTAATCCCCTGCAGACAGAAATCAGAGGCTTCTTTCATCTGCAGAGGAGATACAGAGAAGAACCTGGTGACAAAACTAAGAAGAAAGAAGTCAGGAATCTTGTTCTTCCTAATGAGGGAGAAGAGGTGTGTTGGATGGAATAAAAGATAACAAGTTTGTGTTTGAGAGAAAGGGCAATGAAAGAAGGAATAATGAAGACAAGAAGGGGCGAGTTGAGAGAACCCTGCAGAGAGGATGCAGATGAATCAAATCTCTAAAGCAGATTGTAGCTCAGAGTTCGGCTTCGAGGCGTGAACCTTTGTTACGATCAGGAAACACAGCGTGTTGTACCCAGGAGGGGCCAAAAGAAAACCTTTACAGTCCAAAGCATGTGTTTTGGTTTTTAATCATACTCGTGTTTTAGTAATTAGTTGTTTAATTTTAAAGTTCAGCAAAACCTAAACAAGCCAACGTGTTTAACTTATGTTCCTTCATGTTCTCCTGTTAGTTATTTATCCGCTGACTGAGCGCCGCCGTACAGCAAGTTTAGCACATTTTACAGCTAAGGTCCAGTCTGATGACAACTTTTTTCACAAAGTGGGACGTGAAAACCAAGTAGGGGATTTTGATGACCTTCAGAAATAAAGTGACATCTAATAATGACTGCTAATACCATAATATTTCCACGCTTGTTAAAGGAGATACAAACAGCAGTCAGCCAGTGATTGTCTGAGTCAGCAGTCTCTGCTGATGGTATTTTATTGGTCAGAAGCAGAGAAGTTGGTAAATTATTGATATTTTTAGCTCCTATTTACATTTTTTGCTCATTTTAATCAGTTTCAGCTTATATAACAAATCCTAGCAGCCACTTAACACCCAGCCTTCTCACCTTTTCTAATTACCTTAAGTAGAATGAATTTTAAAAGTTAATCATAAATGATTTTCTTTACCCATTTCTTTAAATTATGCTGCTTTTGTCTGGTCTCTCAATCCTGGCATTCAAAATGGCTCAGGTGAATATTTACATCTGTTGTGGTTTAATCCATCAACTGAGGTCTCAGACATCAGAGACAAACTGCATCAGTGCTGCTCTTTAAAACTCTCCTGTTTTTACCTTTTCACCCACATAAAAGAGCTTTGAAGAGTTTATGATTTAAGCACAAGGTTCCTTAATTCATTTATAAAGATTATAATTCAGCTGAACATTGAACTCATCAGTTTAAATGTTTGTACAGGACTCCACATGTTTAGTGTCCCAGTGTGGAAATTCTGCTGACCCACTTTTATGTTTTGTTCTGGCAATGGCTTTGTGCGAGATCTGCAGCTTCCAAAAGAAGGAATTGGACCATCGATTGGTATTTTTAAACCCTGTACAAACACTCATGTAATAAGTGGGATGTTAGATTTTCAGTATCAACTTTCCTCCTGGTTTTATGGGTCATTTCCATTAGCTGGGCAGATCTTCATCTAATCTCCTGCCTCTGATCTGTGGTTTGTGGCATGTTTTATGTGTATCAGTGCAAAACATGAGTCATCATAATTTATGGGACATTGGTTATTGTTGCACCAAGCTCCCTGACACTCATGGGTTTTTGGAGAAAGTTTTACACTAAATTGAAAAAAGGAAATGTGAAATTAAAAGCTCCACCCCTCAGTCTTACTGCTACAATAAAGTGTGGGTTTCACACACAGCTGGATGAATAAATAACCAGATTCTCTAACTTTTAAACTCACATCCAGAAGATAAAAATGCTGGTTGTGTAACGAGTTTGAACCCTGGAGATCTCTCCATCAAGTGACTGCTGCCTTATCTGCCTCCATCACTGATGTTCTTTTTTTTCCCACAGTTACACCAGTCTCTCCACCATCTGCCACTTTAACTACCCTGGGAGGAAAAGTGAAAGCTACTGGCTAAAACAAGAACATTTCCTTGTTTTTTGAGCCTGTATTTTCAGACATGTTTCATGCCTGTCATAGCATCAGCCAGGCTTAAAGGGAAATCATTTATTTTAAGCTCATTAGATTCAAAAATGTTGTTTACTTGATGTTACTTTTTCCAGATAAATTTCATATTGATTATATTTATATCATTTTAATGTTCATCACAAAAAAACAGGAAATATTGCAATTTATTTTAAACTGGACATTTTCAGTTTAAACTTCACCAAATTATTGCCCTTAGGGTTGTCCTAATTAGTTTTTCTGCTGGTGTAAGTAAAGAAAACTCTTTAAAACTTTGAGAGCCAAGCTTTCTTTAAAGGAATGCATATCACCCGCCAGCTTTCATGCCAGTATTTTAAACTAAGATCACCCTAAGTTGAGAAATGATGAAGTTATGAAGTTTTGTTCAGAGCTTGTGATACTAAATGATCAGTTAGGCTTTCAGTCAGTGATGTGAGAGACTCATCTTCTACTAAACCAAACTGTAGCTCAATATATGAAAAAATGACTAAATTAGAGCCATTTTTGTGTTGGCTAACATTGATTAGCTCTGGCAGCCATCTTAAATCAGGTTGAGTCCAAAAGTTAATTAGTTGTAGATTCAAAATATTAGTTTCAGAGAGTTTCATTAAAATTTAGTGGTGGATCAGTCTCAGCTACTACCAAAGCAACTTTTAGCTCAGTACTCATAAAACTGCCCTTGTTGTATTTGGTCGATTTGCTGTGCCGGCCATCTTGAATTGGACTGACTCCTCGGGTTCTTCAGCTGTAGAGATACAGCCAATGGTTCCTTTTTGAGAGTTTCATTGAAATCTGTCCAGTGGCTCACGAGATATTTTGCTAATAGACACACACTAACAATTACATGATCACCCACCTTTCATTGTGGAGGGTGATAATGAAACTGGTGTCCTCTTTAACAGACCGATCTACAAGGATTTTTGTTTTTGCCAACATTTTTTCCTCTGCAGTTTCACTTAATCTGTTTCTTTTACTCTACGGCTGCAGAAACTAAAATCCCTCTTAAAAAAAAATAAATGGGCATCAATGGGAGGAGAATAATCATTTCTGAAAGGTTTACAGTTAGTATTTACATCTTTGATCCATCAGGCACATCCAGGAAGGTCTAATCCTTAAATCTTTTGCTGTTTCAGCAGCCGAACACCAGTGGTTTTTCTGTTTCTCTCCAGTCTTTTCATCAGGATTTGAATCATTTAGCTCCTGTTGCTGCTGTGATTCAGATTTATTTGTAACTTCTGACATTTAAAAGCTGATGGAGGCTTTAATGCAAGGTTTCTGCAGGGTTTATTTAAACCTTTAGTGTTGATTCACAGTTCAAAAAAGGTATTTCTCTGCAGCAACAAGTTTCATTTAAATTCAGGATTCTTGACCTGTGGGTCTGATGTGTTTTAGTAAACAAGTTATCTGCCTTTATGGTTCTAAAACTTTTCTTTTCTGTATTATATCAACTTGTCAGCTTTACAGGTTTTACAGTTCACTTTACATTGTGACGTTTATCCCTTTAAAAGTCTGTTGAATCTCTTGTTTTCTTTAATATGACACTGGATGAAAATATGTATGAATATTTAGTTAAATGTTCATTACAAATCATTTTAGACACTCAAATCCCAGGCTTGGAAGTTTTATTTTTTTAGGGACATTAAAGATTTGAGCTCACTGGGCCTCAGCTGTTGCAGATTAGTTGGTAAATCAGTTTGTTGAAAAGGAGGGAATTTTTCTGAACTCTGAGCTTCAGTGACTAAGAAACAAGCGAGCCGTGGGGCAATGTTTTTGAAAATTACAGCCTTTTTTGTGTGCACGGCTTGCAGAACGGCATTCTTGGCTGCGCACATTATTTAGTTGTTCACCTCCACCAACATCGTCCCGTTTTGTCCCCACTTTAGCAGACGCCCCCGTGTTTCTGAGTTAATCTGCTGGGATACACTTTAGAAATGAAGACAGGTAGATTTTGACTATTTTTGAAAGTCTTTATTGATCACCAGTTATTGGCAAAACTTTAAACTTAGATCTTGTGCAATCTGCTAAAGTTCAGAATATGTGTTGGTAAAATTGACTGAGTTCTGACCTTTTTTTAATTCAGTTGGCTGTGGTGGCCATCTTTGGTCAAGTTGACTCTAAAGTTTAATAAGTTGTAGATGTACAGCCAATAATTACTTCATGACTGAAGAATCTAAAGTAGAGATGTCGGGTGTTTAAGTCGAGTTTAGTTGAGGTCTGCAGGTTCTAACAGCCTCTGGACTGTTCCCTTTGTAAAACTGCTGTGCTGTCACTTTTATTTTAGTCAATTTAAAAAAATAAAAGCCCAATTACAGTAATACGAGCAAACAACAACAGGAGGAATCCACAGGGGAAGTGACTAAACCCACGGGAGCTTTTTATGCAGCCTGCTTCTGAGTCTCTGAAGGGTAAATTTATTATTTCTGCTCGTTTGATTCGAGTGCATCTTTGTCTGTCCTCAAGTGCTTTTTATGAAGGATGACAGACAACTTCATTTGAGTACCAGTTGCATTTATAATAGTCTGCATGTTCATGGCCCTCCTTCCAGATTTAATTGCACATTTTTTGTTGCAGTGATGAAGATGTTCCTGTCTGAAGAGGAGAGGCTTAGCAAAGTTAAAAAAAAAACAAAACTGGATGCTGTGAACTGTTTTTTCCTCCTGAACCCTCAGTGTTGATGAAGAAGCAATGGAGCGTTGATTCAGGGTGAACCTTCCTAACTCACCATGAGGGTTTTGCATGAAAACGCTCGTTCCTTGTTTATGTCTTGATCTGGCCTCCCACTCTGTTTACGCTCATGTACGTCTCAGGATTTTTCTCAGATTCGGGAGATTAAAAAGCGGGAGGTGGGCGTTCGCTGTTGTTCGTGTTAAAAAGTCACGGGTTGTTACCAGGATCAAAGCTGTGTGTTTTATTTCATCATTTCAAACGACTGGTCCACTTTTTTTTAAAGCACCTTCTTTATTCTCAGGGTTTCTTGTAATAAAAGTCCTCATCCTGTTTATGAACGCTGAATTATGTCAGAATTACAAACTGTTTACATCATATCGACCTTGTTATACCATATTTGCCACCCTGCTGGGTTGACTTAATTTTTAAATTTGCTTGTTTTTAATTTAACATGAGTTGTTTCTTAATAAAACTCAGCTTGTGTTGTTGGTGTTTTAGGGGCTGCAGGTTTGAGCCCAGGATGCATCAGGAAGGGCGTCTGGCGTAAAACAGGCAAATCTTTCATGAGTAGCTAAAAGAAAAACATCATGTATTATTGGTGGTTTACAGCAGAGCTCTTCTTGGGATGAAAGGAGGTCAAATTAATAGTTTACTGTAGCAAAAACATATAAATGTTTGCAGTAAAGAGGAACAAAAGACTGAGAATGGAGCGTTTTCTGACCAATTTAAAATTTTCCACACTTAATCGCAAAAGCTGGCTAAAACAGATGTTATAAGATGTGGTACAACAGAACTTCTGAAGCATTTACATTTTTCTGAATCCCTGGGGACTTTGGCTTTTTTCAGGAAGCTTCATAGTTTTTTTACAGACTAAAACACAAACCACAAAGATAATTGTCACCGGAGAGTCCAGCAGCAGAATCAACAGAGTTTGTTATTTTTCTGCAAAAAGGTCTTAAAGTTGCCTGAAAAACAAACCTTTTAAAGTTAAGATAATTGTCACTGGATATTCTGGCAGCAGAATCACCAGGAAGTCCTTTTTTTCTGTAAAAGGTCTCACTTGATAGTTTTTTTCAGACTGGATAACAAACCACAGAGTTGAGATAGTTTTCATGGAGACTCTGGCAGAATCACAGAAGAATCTGACATTTTTCTGTAAAAAGGTCTTAGATTTTTTGACAGCGTAAAAAACAAACCACACAGTTGAGATAAATGTCTGTTGCCCCTCAGGACTTCATACACAAGAACCTCTGCAGCATTTAAAGTTTCCAGAATCACAGCAGAGTCCGGCATTATAAAATATACGAAGTTCTATTCAGCCTGCTGTGTAATCAGGGATGAGGGGTCGTATTCAAGCAGCTCAATATGAATGAGATCTACAGCTCCTCTGGGGAGATGGAAGAACTTTACAGAGCGACACGCATCGATGCTTCGGTCCACCAATCAAGGCTTTACGGTAGACTGATCAGACAGAAGCATCCCTAACTAAAAGGCTCATGGCTTGACATCCTGCTGGGGATTTCCGAAAAGACACCTGAATGATTCAGATCAAGTGAAGCAAAATCTTCTGATCCGATGAAATAAAGACTGAACTACATGGTTACAATTCCCTAATCGTGAGAGCAGGAGGGGAAAAAAAGGCATGAAGCGTCACGTCATTAATCCTACATATGGGATTAGATTGGAAGATGAATCCAGAATATTATATAGCTGATTCTATCTTCTTTAAGCCACGTATCACCTCATTATCTTAAACTATTAATTTCCCTCAGGGATAAATAAAGTATCTATTTATTTAAACACTAAGTCCCTTTAAAGTCTTTGCCAACAAACGCAAGAACTGTCTGCCAACTGCAAAAAGCTAGCTAAAAGGTAAAAGTAGCAAAAGGCTAAAGGCTAGCTAAATGAACCAGAACAGTAGTACTGGACCATCATTCATGACAGCAAAGATTATTTTATCCCTGTTGTTGCAGAAGCCTTTTTAAATAAATATATGGTTAAGAGCAACAGCAGCATAAATGTGTTGCAGATTAAACAGTCTTAAGTTTTCCTGATCTACCTGCTCCTGTAAAAAAGTCATTATCTTACTACATACTATTTTTCTCACGTCGTCAAAAAAAGATCAAACAGTTTAATTTAATGAGCTTTTTGTTTATTTTCTGAACATTTGTCACCGCAGCTCAGGGTCAGGATGGTCGGGTTTTATTTTCAGCTCGCTTCTCTTTTCCAAAAATACTTGGAAAATTCAAATTAACCTTATGACATCCAGAAAAAAGCTCATAAAAAATAAGATTTTTTTTTTTAAACTATTCCATCACCTGTAGAGTGTTCAGGCTCTCCACCTTCTCTAAGGTTTATGTTCTAACAACCATGACCTGAAATAAACCAGGAGTGAACGATTCAGTCAGGATGTGGTGTTGAATCCAGAAGAGAAACGCTGCAAACAGCAGTGCACTCACATCTCCTGTCAAATAAGCTTGAGCTTTAATATTCTGCCAGCAAATTAAAAAAAAACTTTCAAAAGGAACTGTGAGCCGAGCTTACAGGATCATTCCCAAGAAGACGTGAAGCTGCCAGACGTGCTTTAATCAAGTATAAATTCAACACTGATTTGTTTTTAAAATGTGTATAAAATATCAAAATCTTGGTGAAAAGTGTTTAAAAAATGTCCTAACAACATAAGTCAGACACCAAAAAGGTCTGAAGACAATCGCTCAATTCTGTATCACAAATAAAATATAAAAAAACATAAAAATTTGTGTTTTATTGATTGAGTCATAACTGCAACTAAAAACTCTTTCGTGAGAATCTTTAAAAACACAAACGCATCACATCAGATTCATTCACTGCAAATCAAAGAGATGATTTATTTAACTTCTGCATTTATCAGAGAATCACCAGTTAACCATGTAGAGGTCTCTGCAGAACACAGAGGGGGAGGGACTGCTGTGAATGGACGGCTTGGATGCTAAAACTGTGATTGGCATGACCCCCAGGTCAGGAAAAAGGCCTACTTCCTGACTATAAATCGGGCCAATCATGTTCCAAGAGACCAACCCGTCCATTCAGGACGGACGCTCCCACTTTGGAGACGACCCGCTCCTTTGTGTTCTGCAGACTCTTTACTTGGTTAAATAAAAATTACCCCAAAATTACAAAATCATTCTGAATAAGCATCAACATCAAACAATCACACAAGCCGTTTGCTTAAATTACCAACTTTTTAAAATTCACGTACCTCCATTACTTCTGCTGAACTGTGCCTTTAAAAACAGAATAAATTGATTTGTAGAAGTGAATTCAGATATACACGGAGGAGGATTTTGGTGACCTGTTTATTCTCCTGCTGATTTAAAATGTGCTACGTGAGCATTTTCACCGTTTCACCACATGTAGAAACATGGAGAGTGGGTGAACGCTCTCTCTCTAATAATAGCCTGTCAAAAATCCAAGCCTGACTGTGCAGCTGAGGTAAATATGGTGTTCCTGTGCAGCCTGGACTTATTATTCTTTCACCTCTGGAGTTTGGCCTTGTTATCCACACTTTTCTTGCCTTCGCAGCGGAGGTGATGACACAGTGATGATGGACACTATCAGCGCTGCTGATGTTTTCTCACCCCCGTGGACATTTTTGCACAAATGTGAACACCCTGTATGTAACCCAGCTGACCTGCTGAGGTGCGATCACCTAGAAAGCTCCATATTTGGAAGATGTGCACAGTGTACCTAAACTCAGGTTGCAGTAAGATGCACTTTCCTGTGTATCACAAACACATTTTGTTTTTATCCAAACTAAATAGATGCTCAGTATCTGTGCATTAGGCTCCTTTTTTTTCTTTATGTTCATGTGTTTTTCCACCTTACATTAAATGCACCTCCAGGTTTCACTGATGAGTTGGAACCACAATGACCCTGTAATAAACCCTGAAAGCAAAGTATGCATTAGCACTGGTATGATGCTCCAGATAAAGAGAAATAAGAAAAATATGCTACATGGAGTACATCATTAAATTATTAATGTATCTGTAATGTTCACTTGGACTCGTCACCCTTCAAAGCAGAGAACAGTTCATGCCGACCCGTCTTAACATTTGTGTCTGTTATAAATTAAGACTTAAACATATATAAAACGGATTTAAGTTCAAACTAGAGAAATTTCATTTTCTGAGAAAATTTAGTGTGAACGCTGTGCGCTGAATGACTTCTCTGAAATTTGTTGAAGAAAGTGAGACTGAGTTCTTAAAGCTGAAAGAAGCCGAACACTAGCTAAAAACCAAGGGGAGGAAAATGCTAGCTGAAGCTAAAAGTAGCAAAAGACTCGGTAATAAAGCAAAATGCTTACTAAGCATTAAAGCTTAGTTAGCATTAACTAAGCTTTTTAGTTACGTAAAGAAATTAGGTTAAAACAGCTACCTAAACATTGAAAAAGGCTAGTTTAAAATAGCAGAAGAGTAGCTGATATCTAAAGGATTAGATAAAAACAAAAAAAAAGTCTCTGAAGGAAATTAAAACTTCTCAATATATTGTACATAAAGTTAAAGTATAAAAGTTACACAAGCCAAGTGACAGCAGCCGTCTCCTGAACAGGATGAATGTTTCAAAATATAAATGGCTGAAACTGCACAAAGTCTGCTGAAGGAGCTGGATTACAAAGAACGTACAGAGAGATAAACAGGAAAACAGAGTGGATGCTGAATCAGAATTCTCACAATTAGTCGGTGTAAGGTCATTTTTGAGTTTTATTTTATAACAGCTTTTCTATAGGTGAGAAATGCAGCTAAAAGTTCCCAACTTGTTGCAGTTTGCAGCTAATAAATTCATGTAATACTTAAGGAATAGAGTTTGTATTCTAAATGGCAGCAAGTCTAAATGATTTCCTTTTTATCTCTGTCATTCATTAAAGATTTCTGTCCTTCAGTCACTGTTAAACCCGTCTGACTCGATCTCAGGAGTCTTTTGGTGAAGAGTCATTTTTTTACTGTCGGGTAGATAACGCGTCAGAATTGCTGAGTAATGAAAAGGTGTGATAACTGCTGTTTCACCCGTCTCATCAGGCTGCATTGGCAGTGATTTGTTTTGGGCACCAGCAGCTCAGACGGACGCCTCAGCTGCAGGAGAAACTATCTTAATGGTAATTTAAAAGATGAGGCGCTTCTCACACCAGAGGGGACTTTTTTCTTCAAACTGTTGAGTAAAAAGCTGTTTGCATGGCTAAAGATTGCAGGAACTAGACTGGCTTACATTATTTATCTAAAACCCTTTTTGGTGGAAATTGCGTTTTTCTAAATTTTGTTGGTGAATTTTTATCTGTTTTGTATAATAATCTAATGTGACTCCAGAAGATTGACTTTCAGTTTGTATCTGTGTGTGTTTTGATCACAGTGATGTGATCTCAGATCTCTTTGATTTGCTTTCTATCCTGCTGACAGTTTTCTGATAGCTGCATTTCCTTCAGCTTAACAGACCTCAGGCTGTTGCTGTGTGTATTTGTTTGAATCACCGTCTTCTCTCGTCAGCCGCCTTGTCTAAAGCGATCATAAGACGAGCCTTTTGCTGTAATTAGCTTCAGCATCGAGTCCCATCATCTTCACAAGTTTCTGCTTCAAAGCTCGCTGCTTTCTATGTTCAAGACAAGTGTTTCAGGATCTCTAAAGGGCAACATTTTAAAAATGACTTTGTGTAAGTCTTGATAAATCTGTTTCTTTCTTAGCCCCTTTCTTGTGGAGTTCCCCAGGGTTCTGTTCTTGGTTTACTAATAATTTCTGTATTTTCCTTAAGCTTCATCTTGAGAAAACACAGCTTCTCTTTTCAAAGCTACTCAGAAAGTGTCAAAGTCCATCCAGAGGTTCATGAGCTACTTAGCTAACAGAGCTCAATCTACTGCTTAATGACAGAGTTTTAAAAAACAGATCTTGCTCATTCAGTTAGCGCTCAGAGTGTGTGTTGGGGATCAGTCTCAGGTACCACCTCACCAAATTGTAGCTCAATGTCTGTAAAATTGCGAAGGTTATTTAGCTATGGCGTCCATCTTGAACCGGATAGACTCCAACAGTTAGTTGTAGATGTTAATCCAGTCATTATTTCCTGAAAGTTTCATTAAAATCCGTCCACTGGTCCATGAGATTTTGCTAATGTTCATGAGATTGCCTGCCAACATGAAAAATATGTATTAAGATCCAAACTGCAAGCAAACTTATTACCAAACCTTTTTTTTTTTACATGTAGAAACATCTTTATGTCCTCGTCTCACTTTTGACTTCCAGTTCAATCTGTAAAATCTTTTCTCCATCGCAGCGGCCTGGCGGCTGCACAGAACAAAGCCTTTTATTTTTAACACTCCAATGCAGCTTTGAGTATCTCTTCTATCGTAAATAAGTTTTCAACAGGAAGCGCTCTTTGTGTGTGTGAACTCTAATCACACAGGTTCCCACTTGTCATGTTTAATCAAGTAGCAATCTCCCAAACAAGTTCTGCACATCCCGTCCTGTTAACACCCACAATTAGCCATAAATAGTTAATGAAACACCCTTCATAAATGCCAAACTACACATGCTTGTCACTTTGCATGAGTTGCAAAAGCAAAAAAGCAGAAGACAGAATGGGGGGGGGGGGCTTTTTTGGATGTGAGCAACAAAACAGATTGTGGCAATTAACATAGCAGCTATTAGAGAAAGACTGTTAAAAAAAAGAAACAGACGTTCCAGATTTACCCCATATGACCTATTGTTAAAAATGCTCAGTAGATATCTGCAAAAACTAAAAAATGGTGATCTTGTCCATTCACTTAACACCTCCAGGTTATTGCACTTAATTGGATTTCACAACTCGAGAAACTGCAAAGAGTTTCTAAAAGACGCTTAGAATCTGCAACGAGACGTTAACTTCATGGCTGAAAGATAATTTAGCTCTGCACTTTGCTTAACGTTGAGCATCTTCAAAAGCCAGACTTCATGATGAAATAATTAATGCAGTGAAGACTGAGGTTTCCTGACCTTTGGCTCGGGTTATGGCTGAGGAGGAAAATGAGCAAACTGACCCTTCAAACCTTCATTTCTCAGTTTCATTTTCATTAGTTCTGTGACAACAAACGTGGTCTAACTGCTTCTGACAAGTTGATCAAAACTTCAGAAAAATATTAAACACTGCAGATGTTCTTCTGACTTTTGTCTCTTAAAATGCATGCAGGTTTACCAAGTTCTGATCTGCTAATGATAAACTTCTACAAGGTCATGTGTCAGAAGTTAAGATGAGAGAAAAGCCAACTTTTTTTAGTTTCCAACCAGAGAATAAATGCAGGTTTAATCAGCTGAAGGAGCAGTGAAGCAGGTGGTCCGACCGGCTGCCAGAGCACTTCCTCCTCTAATTTGGACTCTCTGAAAACCTTCTGCGCCCTCACGAGCGCAGGATTTTAGCCTCACAGATTTGTTTACTGATCTAAGTAGAGGAGTCAGGAGCAGGCTTTTTGGGTGTCTCTCAGCACAGTTTGGTCTCCGGGTGCCAAAGACAACAGTTTGTGTTGGTTAATCGAGGGTGACGTATTACAAGGAGCATCACCGCCGACACTGAGTGCAGGACTAACTGAAGCAAACCTCCACGGTGTGTAAATTAAACACTTATTCATTAAACTAACCGTGCGTGGAAATCAGTGTCAAATAGCTCATTCACACAAGCAAAAAGACTGAGCATTCCTTGAAGGAATGCATATCACCCGCAGCCTTTTGTGTCAGAGTTTTACAATAAGATCATCTTATGATGAGAAATGACAGTTGTAGCCATTTTACCTTGAAAATATTATTACTCACAGCTGTATGTGATATCGTAAGATGTCACGCTCAGCGAATGCGTTGTGAATGACTGTCAACTACTACCACATCAAATGTTATGTTTGTATCTGTAAAACTGACTGAGTTATAATAGTTTTGTGCTGGTTAATCTTAGTTAGCTGTGGTAACCGTCTTGACTTGAATGAACTTCAGAAGTGAATGTGTTGTTTATGTACATCTATTGATTACTTTCTGCAAGTTTCATTAGAATTTGACCAGTGGTTCACGAGATATGTTGCTAACAGACACAAATGAACACAGAATCTGGCAGAAACATTATCACCCACCTTTGTCTTTTGGCAGCAGGAGATAAAAATGTGCCTTTGGGGGGAAAATAGGCCGTCATGAAGAAATTCTTATCTATTATGAAATGCAGGTGATTGTGTTTGTTTGTCTGTTAGCAAAACATCTCATGAACCACTGGTCAGATTTTATGATTGCAGGTGATATGCATGATTTCAAGGAATGCTTGTTTTTAATTAATGTAGTGATTTGAATAAACTCCCTCCCAGAGTATTTTTACCAAACATAGAAATAGAGTCCACAGAAAGGTTATCCTTTACAATAAAGCTCCAAAATCTTATTAGGCTGAGATATTGTTTTATAGTATTAGTGACTGATCTGACTGTCAGGTTACAGAATCACAGTGATGATGATTGTAAAACAGTAACAGTGACATG
>JAOXNZ010000177.1:2139616-2152094 GCA_028566095.1 Kryptolebias brasiliensis | reverse complement strand
TGGGATGTTGTGTTTGGAGAAAATCCTTCTGAGTTTCTCAGAAACTCCAGCAACATAAGGGATGACAGTGTTTTTCCTTGTTTTTCTCCTTGTTCTTGTTCTGTTCAGTGGTGTGTTTTGTAGATTTCCTTGCTGGTTTGACAAAAGCTAGTTAGGATAGTTAGGATATCCAGATGTTTGGAGAGCTTTTTTTGACATGTAATATGTATATGTATGTTATAAGGTGTATTTTTGTAACTGAAGCACCTTAAAGACAGCTGTATTCCTTTTTTGCACCGTATTGTAGCTGTGTGCATCTCAGCCTGGATGTTTTGGAGGATTTAAAAACCAAATGAAGGTCTGTTGTGTGATTGGTGTCCCTCAGCGCTGACAGGAGCGACCAGCCTGCAGGACTCTCCTCTCAGATCAGCGTCTGCTGCTCTGCTCCAGCTGCAGTCAGAGCCCAAACGGCTTGATTGAAATGACGTCAAAATATAATCACTGGGTTTAAAGAAAAAAACATGTGGCTTTGAGATATGATCAGTTCAAGACGCTCAGTGCAGCTCAGTGCAGTCGAGACATGAACTTGTGACAAAAGGATGACGTGTTTTGAACATTCAGATCTTCAAGCTGTGGGTAGCGTTGTGAGGAAATGACTACTTGAATATTTGAAGCCTTTCATTTAAAAAAAAATGCTTTTTCCTGATTCAGAGAACATATCTAAGTATTTAAAGCTGTTTTTCCTTGATAGAAAACCATCCAACCCTCCCAGTTTGTTCCCTTTGTGTGCACAATCAGTGGTGGAGTTTTCTGACACACCTGGGCTGGAAGCACAGGTAGAAAAGCAAACATGGAAGGTAAACAGACATCCTCTGCCTGTTGATTTCCAGCCTGTTCTCAGGTCAGCGGGGCTCCACATCTAAACAACCATCTCAAATGTCAACATTCATGTGCGCAGATTTCTGTTTACACTTTTACACACATTTCAGTGCACTCACCTTCAGATTACTTATTTTATATTCACCCAAAATCTTCAAGGTTTGAGTTCTACTATAAAAGCTTGTGGGAAATAATTACATCTTTCTGTAGGAGGAAGGGTTCTGTAAATCTGAGCCTTTTTCATCTCAACTCACTCAGGCTGTAAATGTTTAATTAGAAATGTATTTATTTAGCCTAATGAGGTATAAATAACTTGTGCCATGCTTTGATCGAGACAGTATTGTTTAAATATTTGCTTTAAACATCTTCCTTCCAGCAAATTGTTATTTTCTGCTCAATTCATAGCAAAAAGTGGACAGAGAAGGAAAATAACGTCTTAGACTCAGCAGGAAAAGCTTTCCTGTAGAATCATGCAGGAATATTCTGCTCTTGTTAGTTTTTGCATTGATGGTGCGTGTTCAGTGCTGTGAAAAATGTGAGGAGAAACTTCTCACTTGGTGTCTGAGCGCTAACTGAAGTTCGAAACGTCTCAATCCCCGCGGCGTCCCGGGGGCAGCAGCTTCTGAGGCAGCAGCAGAACGTGTTGGTGTTGTTTTCACAGACTCACAGGACACCGCCATGTCACGCCGCAGTGGAGGAGAAACGCTTGTCACATTTCGTCTACACTGAGTCCCCAAATGGTGACCTGTAGTCCAGATCCAGACCCAGACCCAGATCAGTTGTTATATTTAACTAAAAAGTACTGATAGCTAGTAGTAGTGTGTGCGTGTGTGTGTGTATATATATATATTTACTTGCGTGTTTTCCTGTATTTACAGTAATTCATTATAAGAGGTGAAGCTTTTCCAGCATTTACAGTAAATCCCACGTCTGGTTTGCAGTTTGCACCCCCTTCAGGATGCTGAGTGATGTAAACTACCTTGACTGTGTGTGTGTGTGTGTGTATATATATGTCTTTGCTAAAGAAAATGTTTATTTTAGGTAAACCTTGCTGAATTTTTCCTGAAGATCACTGTTCTACAGCTCCACCACGCATGTTTTACTTCATTTTTTAAAACTTCATTTTGCACCTTAGAATCATGGCGTCGTCTTAAAATTATGTCACATTTAAATTCATTTTCTCCCGTTCAGAGATATGTGTGACTCGATTTGTTCAGGCACCGCTGCTTGGCCTAAATTGGCTTTTACGGCTTTACGGCGGCTATTTTAGTTTATCTCCCCTGCTGCTTTCAGCTCAGCTTCCTCGGGGCCCGAGTGCCACATTCAGCCGTCTCAGTTGGAGCGAAGATGTGGAAGAAATGCACACGATGTTCGTGAGGCAAAATGGGATGTTTGATTACCGGAAAGTCCTGATCCATGGGCTATTGGTTTACACAAATGAACTTCCTTCCACAGTATCTCTTGCACTAATGTAAAATGAAATGCCTTTTTTAACTTTATGATCCTTTTTACAAGGTACAGTCATGGCCAAAATTTCTCTGGGACACAAATGTGTTTTTTAGATATTTATTGCCTGCTGCCCTGCCATGCAAGGCGAGTAAATGTGTTTGTCAAAATGTCTCATGAACTGCTGGATGGATTTTAATGAAACTCTGGGGGAAAAAATCCACTGGATGAAAATCAACAACTGATTAGTTTTTAGATTCATGATGGCCGCCAGAGTTAATCAACCTTAGCAAATACAAGAATGGCCATTTTCATAGATGTAAGCTAAAATGTGTTGTGGTAGTAGCTGAGAGTCATCACCAGCACATACTTTGAGTGCTAACAGATCATGTGATCTGCCTGCGATGTGCACAATCTCCTATAATTAAAATATTTGGTAATTATTTGGTGGAACACAGTAGTTTCTTTCTTTCTTTCTCTGTTTGGATGTTTTGTCATCCCTCCTGACTGAGCCTCATCTCCATAGCAACCACCAATCTATCCAGCCTTAATTGGAGCTCTTTAATGAAGTTTTCCAATGAGAGCCGTGAAGATTTATGATGGGAAGGACACGCAGGCAGAGAAAAGGCCGAAGGGGGTCAGATGTTGAAAGCAGCACGTGGATCCTTACTGGAAGGTATCGGCTGTGAGCGAGCGAGGGGAGGAAAGTAGGAGATCTTCTTGTTTCTAAGAATAGATCTTGAAAATAGAAGCCGTCAGTGTGTGCCACTGCAGGAAAACGTGTGCATGTGCTTTGACTTTAGGCATTTGGTGGATCGCTCGGTGTTTAATCCACCGCTCCGCTGCCCTCGACGTTCCCCAGTGGCAACATCCACTATCTGCCAGAACCTCGAGGGAAGAGGAGGAGAAAATGAGGGAAGTGGAGAAAAGTCAAACAGGAAGAGAGGAGGGGGGCATAGAAAACACTAGGAGGAGGAGTGAAAGATGCACGGTGATTATTTGAGTACAGATGTAAGTGGAGGAGAAGGGATAAAAGAGACGGAGAGGTGGAAAACGAGATAATCACTGATACATGAAGAACAAGGAAGTGGGAGAAAACAAGACAGAAAAAGGCAGTGATGAAAGGAGGGGAGGTAAACAGAAATGGATGGAGGAACAGGGACTAAAGGACAGACGGGGAGATGGAGCGAAAGAATGGGCCTCTCCTCAGTTCACCGGATCTCTTTCATGTTTCCAACTCATCTCCGCAAAGGGAATCAAAGATGAAATGAATAGCATGATCTGGGGAGTGTGTGGGCGGACTGGAGGACGGGTGTGTGGGTGTGTGCGTTTGTCTTGGTCTTTGTGTGGTTTTTGTTGTTTTTGCGGAACGTGCACGGTGTTGTGAAGTCGGTTTTAAAATTGCCGTGTGGATTTGTGCTCCAGCTGGGAAAAACGCAGGTGAATTTCAGAGAGTTTAGGGCTGAACACTTCAAACTCATCTTTGGGTGTTTTTTATCAGCCCTGCTTCCCATAAAATGACTTTAAAAACAGCAGAATTCCCATAAGTTGTCACTTTATTACACCAGAAACAAAAGAAAGGATCCGAACACAGTGAGGCCTGTTTGTTTCAAATCAGATGTTATGACTTTTCCTTTTTTCCTGTTTGACTTGTTTTATTACCTAGAATAAAACTTCCAATGACATCTGTAGCTGCAGAAACTATCTGCCTTACTCTAAAACAGTGACTTCAGTCCTCCTCCTCTGGCAGCCGAGACTAAAAGAGTCAGACTTCAGTAAAAGCAGCAAAAGGACACAAAATGGCAGCAAAGCTCAAAGTTAGCCTCAAATATCAGGACACTGTTCAACACTGAATAACAAGTAATAAAATAACATGCCACAACCTATCACCAACTAGCAGACCACAAAGACAGATGTATCTGCACTCAGATGGATTAAATTTTGATGAAAAGGTTCAGGTTTAATCTCACATTTATTCTCAGGTTTAATCTCAACAGTGTTTCTGGGATTTTGTGACTCCAGAGGTTATTCAGTTGTAGATGAACATCCAATGATTACTTCGAGAGTTTCATTAAGTCCTATTCAGGGATTCAAAGGATATTTTGCAAACAGACAAACACATATGAACAGGCAATTACATGATTGCCCACCTTTTAAGCTGGTGATCAATTACATGTCAGAAACACACTAAAAACAGTTTGAACACAAACTTCCTAAAATAAAATGACAACTTCAAGTCAAAAGGGTTTTTTTAATATACATTTAAATAAATCAGTGTTATTTTCTTTTATAATAGTCTTTAAAGACTATTATATTTTAAAGTCGCCACAAAAAACTCTTTTCCTAAACTTGACTTTTGATTTAAATACCAAACAATTAAAAAGTTAATTGCTCTTCAGCTGCCAGGACAAAAAACTCCAAGAATAATGTGGAAGAAATGTTAAGAACAATAATAATTTGTTGTTTTTGCTGTAAACTGGTTGAAAGTGACCTGCATTAAAAACATCAGGAGAACAGGAAAAATTCCATCTGTCAATAGTTAATTAAACACTTGTGTTTTAGTGGATTCATTTTCTGCTTTTTATGGATGTTTTTGTTGTTCTGTTTTTTCTTCACTGAACAGAAGGAAAAAAAACACCATCCTCCTGTTTTTGTGTGTTGCTCAGAAATCAATAGTCTATCTTTGACTTACTTTGAAATTTAAAACTGCTTCCAAGCAACCAGAAGCCTTCTGCTGTTTGACCCTTTCATCAGCTTTATTAAAGAAAAACAGAAAATAAAAACCAGGAGGATGATGGGAGTTTCTCATCGCTTTCATCTGTTCCAATCCCGCTCTCCTCACCTTTTACTCCTTAAATCATCATCTTTTTTTTTTTAGTTTCTGTCAGTTTAACCTGACTGGATGCACATGGACACTCTGCAGCCACAATAAAGAGTTTTAACTGTCACCTCTGCACAGACGCAGCTGCTCTCCTCCTTTATCAACAGCTTCACGCTTTTTCATTTAGAAGAATCCCAGCTTCAGCTGGACCGACATGCCTCCCTTTATGTCTCACCTTCTCCTGCCGGCGTTCATTCCTCTCTGAGATTATATATCTGCTCCTGTCAGAGCCCAAAATGTCTTCACTTGGATTATAAGTTTCATTTCCTGTCCATCCATCCATTCACTCGTCTGTCTATTCACACCTCCATCCATCCATTTCATTGAGCCTCTATCGGCTCATCTCAGCACCCAGACAAGAATGCAGCGTGACGCCGGCTTATCTTCTCATTTCACACTCGGATCTGTCTATTTTTCTATTCTTATTTTTTCCACTCTGATGCCAAACATATGTGTTTCTAAACAGGCAGATGATGCTGGTCTTAAAGTTGCTGCCTGGATGAATAAGTTTCTCACCAAAAGGTTGCATTCGTATCACAAATACAGTTGACACCAGAAGTTTACATACACTATATAAAAAGACACAGATGCATTTTTTCACACTGCCTGTGAAACAGTTGGTTAATAGGAGAACGTCTCCAAATTACTGTCCGAAGTTGTTTTTTCTTGTTTGACAAAAAATGGCTTCTCTGTGTAAAACAAACATTCCTGTCCCCAAAAGTGTCCCTTGTCCTTCAGACGGGAACATCAGAGGCTTGGCCTGAAGAAATCTTCAGTGATTTTCTCTCTTCACTAAATTTGAATCAGTGGAATTATTGTGAAGAAAACTTGGTTTTGTTATTTAGTTCTTTTAGATAAATGCAGAACGACTCAAGTAAACACGCAGGACTCTGGATGTCCAGCTATGAGACGTTTTCTGGAAACATCAAACTAGACTGCAGCCTTTTTTTAATCTATGAAACAATTAGTGAACAATCCTCATCTACAGCCACATCAAGTTTGAACTCAGTATCTGTAAAATCAACTGTTAGCCATAATTGTCTATTTTAGGGTCAGTTGGCTGTGGCAGCCATCTTGATTGGAGTTAAATCCAGAAGATAATCAGTTGCAGACATTCATCCAATGATTACTTTCAGGAAGTTTTATTAAAATTTGTCAGTGGTTCATGAGACATTTTGCGAACTGACGCACACAGAGGGGTAAAATCGTTATGGTTCACCTTCACCTTTCAGCTCGGGGAGATAATGAAGCTCCTGGGTTTGGGTCTTTAAGGCACCTTGTTGAAGCGCTGAGGGAAACTTGACGGGAGATTAACCAAAGAAAAGAAAGTTGACCGTAACAACAGGATAATGGCAAACTGCAAACAAAATAACCACAACAAAATTAAAACTACAGGCTGCATGAATTCATATGAAGACAACTGAAATATGTAGGTTTTCTCTTTGAAAACGACCTGAAAGAGGAGCCTCAACAAACCTAAGGGTTAAAAATTCACTGTCAGTTGTGAAAATCTGCCTACAATTGTTGAAATAAATCTAGTTTTCATATGACCACACACTGCCACCATTTTCATCTCAAAGTGCCTCCGTGCTGCGAGGGCTTAAAGCTCGTCGTCACGGTAAATAAGAGCCAACGGCCTGAAAGATCAATGAATTCTGCAGCTCTTCTATTTTCTACCAGGCGCGTATATGAAGCATCGCTTCTTTTTCACCACTTAGATCATCTGTAATTGAGGCTCAGTGGGTGTGCAAAGCTAAAAACAAAAGACTTTCTTAAAAAAAAAGCTTTAATCACCATTGTATATTATCAAATGGCAACAGCGTGACAAAAATGTAATAAAAAGATGATTTTCGTCATTATAACTCATGGGTTATTAATTACTACAGATGATGCAGCTTTAAATCAATCCTCCTTCATGATCTAATTCTTCTTTTTCTTTGAATCTTTGCATCCCTCTGTAGCCCTGAAGTGGGTCCAGCTGAGCGCCGTCACACACCGTCACGCACCGTCACTCCTTTATTTCATCACTCCATCACCTTTTTGCTCCTTTGCAGATCTGGGAATTCATCTGTCCATCCATTTGTCTGCTCCTTTTAGCCTGGTGAGGGGAAATGATTAGGAGAAACGGCAAAAAGAGGAAAAAGTAGAGGCAGGAGGAGGAAGATGAGGTTGATTTTTAGGGAAATTGACTGAAAGGAATTTAGAACGGAGAGAAACTAAAGGAATCAGACGAGTATAAAAGGAGTTCAGAGGAAAGATGAGAGATTTGTACGAGAAAAACTCGTTAGAAAAGATTTCAGACTGTAAAGTGAAGCCAGAGGTTTCCTCTGAGGTTTTTAGGGATTCAAGTTTTAAATGTTTTTGGAACAGCAACATGTCTTCGTCAGAAAAGGATTACAAAACTTTTAGGATGCCTTGGAAGTGGTTTCAGATGTTTTTCTGGTTGTTTGGTGATTTTTGTGCCATTTTGGTCCAGTCCTACATGAATTTCCTGGAATGTACACTTGCTAATATTTAATTGCGCTCCGATCTGCAGAAATATTTTTGGCATTTTGCTTGAAACAGATGATTGTTTTTGGAACAATTTAAAGAAAGTGAAACTTTTTTTCTTTTTTATTTAGCCTAAGATTTTGATTGCAGAGGAGCTGAAGCTCCTTGGTGACAGTTTTTGTGTTCATATCAATAACTTGTGTATTTTTTTATGTACCCAGGTAGCATTTAGCAAATAATACACAACATTCAGGTCTGCAGGAAAGATTAAGGATCAACTTTTACCAACATAAATAGTTCACACTGCTGATACGGACTCTGCACATACAGATATATATATTTATTAATCCCAGCCTGGGGAATTATTTTGTTGCAGAAACAAAGAAAAATACAAAAACAGTTTAACAAATTGAATAATTAATTGCTGCTTTTAGCTTTTAGCTAGCCTGTTGATGCTCTGGTGCTTTTAGCTAGTGTTCGGCTTCTTTTAGCTTCAGTTTGAGCCCTCACTCATTCACTTTGTGTTTTTGCTGGAAATGTCACTTCTGTGGTTTTCTATCTGCCTGTTTCTGACGTGTTTTATAGTTTGCATACTTTAGTTTTGCTCACGTATAGAAACAAAGCACGTTTGGACTCTTTGTCCCTCAACACTTTTCATCCTCTTGTGAAAATTTGACATTTTTAGCAGAAGCTTCAACATAACAAGCAGCTGCTTTGAATTCCTTAAGTGTCATTTTGCTTTATTTAATTATTTTTTCATTCCAATTTGTTACTGAATTCACTCAGGGCGAGAGGTTAACAAGGCCTGAGGATGAAACTTCACTGGAAGTTTCTCTCTGTGCCTTTGGGGTGAAAACAACAGGAGGAGAAAACTAAGTGCCAGCTGTTTTACATTCTGCCCTTTCCTCCTGGATGCAGCCACTGTCCCCTGTGGGCCACCGTAGATGATTCATGATGACTTCTGACTGGGAGAAAATTTCCAATGTGCTCTGGGTGGAAAAAAAAAAAGAAGAAAGAAACAGTCTGAGTAGAATTTGTATTCTGGTGTGCAGCGGAGGAACTTATCTTTGTCTTTGTGATGGTATGAAGTGATTTTAAAAATGTCAGTGACAGACAAGAGAGAAACTGTTTACCTGCCAACACAAGATTAATATACACTCCGACAAATATCCTCTTCAGAGGACTGAAACACAAAAACATTCTCTGCAGGAAAACTTTCCTACCAAATCAGGCGGCTATATTATCATCCGCCGGCAAAGGTGGAGCGATCTGCCTGTTTGTCAGCAAAATATCTCATGAACCAGTAGACGATTTAAGCTGGCCGCCACAGCTAATTGACTTTAGCCTACACAAAAAGGCTACAGCTCAGTGAGTTTTAGAGATACCGTCCTCAGGTTTGGTGTGGTAGTAGCTGACAGTCATTCAGAACTCATACTCTAACTGCTAACAGCTCATGGGAGATATCACAGCATCACTTTAACTTTAACTGTCATTTCTCAACACAAGAGGATCTTAGCTTATAACTCAAAAGGCGGCGGGTGATGTGCATTCCTTCAAGGAATGCTAGACTTTAATTATGTCTTAAAAAGAGAGAGTTCAGACATTTTGAAGCGGGGTTTACCTGTTGTAGATGGCTCTTCGAACGACCTCAGTTTGGAGAAGTAGTTGAAATCTGACTCGACTGATGAGCTGACGGCTAGTCAGAATGCAACAAGATCATAATGGATTGCTGCCATCTCAAAACCTTCAGAGCAGTTCATGTAAATCTACAGATAGAATTGAATTGTTTGGTTATTGGTAACAGCAGCAACCAGCTGTAGCACTTTGGGTGCAGTCTTGGGACATTTTGGACAGGAGGATCTAATACTTAACAAGATTTCTGCTGGAATAACAGTGACTTCTTCAATTAATGGGCCCAAATGTGTTTTAAGTGGACCTGGGAACCTTGAGTATACAGTAATAATATTGTTTTACTGCTGGGTGGAGATCAGAGGTGTGTGACAGAGAGCCAACAGGTGGGTAATTGTCCTGACGAGACAAAACGTCCCATTAGCTCTCTGTCAAATAGAACAGCAGTGCTCTGTGTGTGTGGGTGTGGGTGGGGGTGTGTGTCTCAAAATGAAAGAGATAAAAAGTGTGAAGGTGAGACAGAAAGTTAGAATGCAGGACATGAAAGATGGCTGTTTGAACATCTAAAACTACTGTGGATTGTGTTTCTGTAGCTGCTAATGGACTTTACTGATCACACACACACACACACACACACACACACACGGCTGCTTCAATATCTTTAAATAAACATGAGCTCAGGCTCACTTACAGCAATACAAACTTGTTTTTCTTGATGGAAAATGACTCTGCATGCTATACGTGTGCAGAGAAACATTTTCACACCAGCATCTTATAGGTTATTCCCTAATGGAAGCAGATTCTCTCAAGCATACAGCATCTCGCTTTATGCTCGATACAAACATGCACCTTTACACCATCTCACACACACACACACACACACACACACAGCCCATTTCTCTTCCTTCTAATGGAGCCGGGCCCCTGAGAATGACAACCAGGCTGCTACGCATCAGTGGCCATTACCCACCAGCGTCGGGGCCGAGGGGCCGGCTGGCCGCCCACTCTCTCTGCCTTTCACCCCACATCCGTCAAAAACAGGTACACACTTCTTCCTCCACTCTCCCTCTTTGTCTCTTTATATAAAGTGTCTCTCCTGCTTTGTGTCCCTGTCTCCAGGGAAGAAAGTCCAATTTAAGACTTTTTTGAAAGTGAGGTTCTGTTAAAAGGTTAGAAACAATTAATATTTCACCTGTAGTAGATTCTCTTTGAACAGCTTCTGTTTAAGGAAACACTTTATTCTGACTAGACTGAGAAGCTAACAGCTGGTCTGAGCTGGGACACGACCGAAGTGCATCACTGCTGTTAGAAAACGAAAACAAAGGTTTTATAGCATTTAATGTAAACTCTATTTTTAATCTACTGTGGTCTGCAGGACTAGCTATTAGCTAGTCTTTAACCAGTAGTGTCTTAACGTTTTTAGCTTCTGACTCACAAAATGAGAGCAACTTAAGCTTGTGACCCCGTTTGTTGCCAATTTAAATGTACAAAAAAACACTAATAACCTTATTAACCAAAGGGATAATGGCAACACAAACAGTCTTTACTTCCACAATAACACTTTTATTCATTTATGACAGTTCGTGTAAAAACAGATGTTCTGTTGAGAAAACGGCAACAAACTGAACAAACAGTCGTGCAAAATTGTAGAGGTTTAATATCAGCTAATGTGGTGTTCTTTCACACCGGTGTCTCATTTTAAATAAAGATTTGGTTTATAAGCCTAAAAACAACACAGACACTTGTTTGGCTAGCCATTAGCCTAGCCAGGATGAAGACTTTTGCCTTTTTCTGCACATTACTGTATGCTCCATGACTGATGTCACGGCTGATAAGGTGCTAACTATTAGTAAAAAATAAACAACTGTTAGTCAAAACATCACTTCAAAATGACCAGACTATCCATTTAATTCCCATTAATCAGCTCGTAGTCATTTCCCACAGCATGTGAGGCTGCGCTTTTTGAGCTGTAGAAGTTTGAGCAATAAAAACTGAAGTGAAGACAGAAATCAAAGATGAACTGCAAAAAAAAAGAAGAAAAAAATCAAGACTTACAGCTCACCATTCCAGTCCCTGCTGACTTTTAGTGCCTGCTGATGGTGGTGGTGGTGGAGCAGCTGCTTGCACAGGGACCAGCTATCAATTTCAAACAGCTCCAGCTTCTATATCAAATCCGACAGTCCATCAAATCTCTGAGTACAGCGATCTGTCTACAACGAGCAGCACAGGCTGCTGCGTTCCTTCATGCAGGGGTTTCAGTAAAGAAACCATCTTTTTACTCACAGTAAAAGGGATCGGGCAGGAAAGTTGGCTCCATTAGGTCAGGAAAACTCTGAAGAGCAGGAGTTTGTGGAACAAATCTCCAAGATAAAAATCCCTAAAAGGACTATTTTCTCACCCACATCTGCACCTGACAGGGAATGTTGAAGCAAAGATGGCTTCCTTCTGTGAGTTTTATGCCAAATTTATTGTATACAAAACGTTTATATGAGTAAGCTGCTTTTTCAGAGGTACAAGCTATATTTCTGCAAATTTGTTGCACAGGAGCAGAATTATTAGGAGTCAGGTTGACATGAACACAGCCTGCTAATGCTAAACAAAAGCCCACTCCACTCCACTGAGGATTCTCACTCCGTCACATATGCTGCTATGATTTAGTATTTTTCAGAAAATGTCTGTGTGTAAGTGAAGGAGATTTCCCCAGAGCCTGCCTCTGATTAGATTTAGCTTAATTCAGATACACTGAAGCCTTGATTTAAATGGAAAGCACTATAGTGCATTATGTGGCCCAGTGAAGGACAGTCTCACTATATCAGCTCTGAATCACATTAAAGCGTCGCTCAGCTGCCGACTCCGTCTCAAGGTTGGAGGCTGACTGACAGGAAGAGGAGATCTTCTTAAAACTCTGTTTCAACAAAAAAGCAGGAAACACTACGAGCACTGCTGTGTTTAGAGGTGACAACCACACAGATACAGACATAAAATCAACATGTGCTGTGATTATTGTCTGAATGATGAGTCAGCATTCACGCCATTTTAGTTTTCTCTATGTTTTTGCTATCTAACTGTGCTATTTTAACCATTCATATGTCAAAACATGGGTGGCACAGTGGTGCAGTGGTTAGAGCTGTCTCCTCCCAGCAAGAAGGTTGCAGGATCTCCTCCCGGCCTGGG
>JAOXNZ010000177.1:2042554-2055071 GCA_028566095.1 Kryptolebias brasiliensis | reverse complement strand
GTGTGTGTGTGTGTGGGTGTGTGTGTGTGGGTGTGTGTGTGTGTGGGTGTGTGTGGGGGGGGGGGTGTGTGGGTGTGTGTGTGTGTGTGTGTTCAAACCTCCCAGCTCTGCCTTTTTTTCCTCATAGGCAGTTTGACTTCACGTTTAGCTCAGGTCTTCTACCAGAGGCACGTTTCAGATGCCTGACAAATAAAAATACTTGAACAGGTTTTATTCTGGGGCCATAAGAACTCTGAACCCCTGAAATTTATGAAATGCAGTTATATGAATGAAAGTGGTTAATTTTTTTTATAAATTGGTCTATTCTTCATATTGCCTCCATGCATTGTTATTAATTGATCACTACACATACAGTGATAATTAAGATTCTGTTCTATTTTATTCTATTCTATATATGATTGTCTGCTATATACAGTCAACAAAAAAGCCATTTCAGGCTTTTTAGTGTTTCATATTAACACTACAAATATTACCATTTATGTATTTAAATGGGGCATGTGTATTGTTTGGTGTTTACTGTGTACAATGGGTAAAATGAACATTTTTAATAAGGTTTTAGAAACTTACCCACACACCTACCTAAGTACTGAATTAACAGCACAAACAAGGCAAAGCTGTTTAAATTTATTAGTTTTCTTTTTACTGAAAATCAGTCTTCTGTCCAACATTACTCCTCTCTAAACCACCATATTTCTCCCCCTCCTTTTAAAACTCATGTTGCCTTTAAGCAGCGACCAAAGTCAATCCAACCCAAACGTGCTGCCAACAGCATTTTCTCAAGTGGCCTCTTAATGCGAGTGAGTCACTCCCAGTAAACCCTAAATTAGTCTCTATTGATCTTCTACATTAGAACAGCGCAGGAGGTATTCACAATACTGTATGTTTTTGAATGTTATTCAATAGTAGTAAACTGTGACTCACAGACCGTGGCCTTCTGACTGTTGTTTCTTCATTGGGATAAAATCAACAAACTGTCCCCTCACATAATCCAACAGTAAATGTGAGTTTTAACCAGTCCGGCTCCAAAGCAAACATTAAGCTGCAACCTGGATGTGTGATTTAAAAACAGTCAGCTTGAACAAATGAAAGTCGTTAATGATGAATAATCACATCATCGCACGTAGGCACCGGATGTTACAATAGACTACAGAGCCATGAAAAACAGCCACATCCAAAAAAAAAAAAAATCAAACTAAATGAGTTGGTTAGTTGACAGAGTATGAGAGCAGACTGATGAGCTGACCAGTGAATGAAAGAATAACCATTAAATGATGACACATTATGTTAGGTTTGAAATAAATACAGCACAATGTTACCACAAACCTGGTAAAATAATTACTGTTTAAGCTGCCTGATGACTACTGTCCCAAATAAACATAAGCTATATGACAATGACGCAGGGACCTGAATAAAAGCTGCTTGCACATTACTTACCATTTGGTGATGGTATTAATCAATAACAAAGATCCTTTTGGATGAAATGGCTGGCTGAGTCATGCCACTGATGTTTTGCTTTTTGGACCATTAATAATCTCTTCCTAATGGAAATTACTGCCAAGCCCAGGCGTTTGTCAGTTACACAGTGGTAGAGTTTCCTGTTAAACATCTCCTCGAGCTTCTCAGCCGTGCAGCGGCCCACAGTCTGAGACCATGTCGGGTTTATGTTTTACCTTCTGAACATTTTCACACGAGTGTTAGCTTTCAGATAACCTGAGGAATTTAGATCAGCTGACTCCCATAAACCTCCTTAAACAGGAAATTGTTCTCTTGCCTAGGATCTCCCTGAGCCTAAAAAGCAAACAGTCAAAGCAGTAAATCTTTACACTTTAGTTGAGCTTGTGATCCAGGGGTATTGTTTTTATTTTATATACCTCACTGGGCTGTGACTGCTGGAGATTAGTTGGAAACTCAAAATTTCAAGGAAATAGGCAAAGTTTCAATCGCAGTCTCACTTGATTTTTATTAAGCTGTGTAGCTGTTCTGAGTGGCCATATTTTGAAAATCATGGTCTATTTCTGTTTGCATGACTGTATTCCAGACACTATTTCATTGCCCACCTCCGCCCACATTGTACCTGCCTCCACCTATTTTGTACCCATCTTGGCAACTGCCATGTTTATGAATTTATCTACTTGAGTAGGAGCTTCTTCTTTTTAATTAGAAGTTTTTAATTTAATTTAACAGACATTAGGCCCATTTTGAAAGTCCTGAACATCCTCTAGTATTTGAACTTAAAGTTTATTCAGAGTATAGTCACTTTTTAGTGATGGATGATTAGTATTTCCATCATACATCATTTTCTTCTTTCACATTTGTCCTTTAAAAGTTGACTCTGAGTCCAAAAACATGACAACCAAATAATTAAAGCAGTGGCTAACATCGTCACCTTATTAGCTTTTGTTAGAATCTTATCTTGCTTATAATTTACAAATATATATGTTTTATGTAAAGCTTCCTTTTAACTTCTGGATAAATGTACTTTCATTAGATTGTGTGACTATAATTATTGTAAATAATTCTTCTAAAGAAATATAAATAGTGAAATAATAATAAGCAGTTCAATGATGAAAATAATGATGTTTGTTTCCAAGCAACCAGCTGAGTCTCAGAGCAATGAAAGAAGGTGACCTGGTTTGATGAATCATATTTTCTTTTACACCATGAGGAGTAAAGGCTCCATGTGCGTCACTTAGCTGTGGAAAGAAAAGGAAAGAGATGCACCATGGGAAAACACAGACCTGTTGGGCACAGTGAAGCTTTGGAAACTGTTTGACCAGAAAATGTTTCCAGCTGATATTACCTTATCAACGGCCTGGTCACGTTTTTCAGTATTAAAATACTTTGTTCTACATTATAACAATGATTGAACCAGAAAAAGAAGCCTGAGCTGTTAAAGGTAAACCTTTTTCAGTTGCACAAACACTACGTAGACTTGAAAGCCATTTCTTTAATGAAAGTGTGTAAATTGTTGAGTTTTTGGAGTATTTCTAGGGTGGAGATGAGCACGCTGAAGTGAAACGCCATATTTGATTTCCTTTTTGTTTTCAGTGCTGTAGATAAGCAGCAGCTCACATTGGGGTAATTATCAGTCCTCGTGGGTTTGGGCTCAGTTTTATTTAGTAGAATGAATAAAAGCTTTTCTTGTCTACTTCCTGGCTGCATTAATTAACAGATAGGTTCTTTAAGGTTAGTTCATGTTGGCTCTCCACTCAGAGCTCATACAATATTAATATTAGTAATGATAAATGTAAAGTCAATATAGTAACACAACATATAAATATTATTTATGCCACATTTGCCTTTATTTGATGAAGAAAGAGAATGTTGCGTATCTCTGTGTAATGTCTGTTTAATGTAATATAATAATCAGTCATGTTGAAGTTATCAGTGCTGCTGGCTGAAAGCTTGAATGAATTGTGTTTAAAAAATTAGGCTTTTCAATTCATCATTGTTTAAACAACATCCTTAAAATGGTATTGAGTATTTTCTTTAGGTTCTGTGTGAAGAATGTGTATGGCAACTAAACCCCTACTCTGGTTTCTTTTGTTTTATTAGATATTCCATGAAAAGTTATTTAATACCAACAGATATTTCCTATTGTGCTAATTTCAGATTAAATCCCATTATTGAACATTGAAGACCTCATTAAACTGAGTTTACCTATTTCAAGATATTTAAAATCTAACAAAACTATCATTATTGTCTGTTCAGACCTCTCCTGTTCTGTTGAAGTTATCAGGCTGAGTGTCAGCCTGCGTAATGTTTTAGTTTAAGGATTCTTTAGGGCAGCTTTTATCTTGTTAATTGCGACGTTCTCCAGGCAAAAACCTACATCCTGATATAAATTTGAAACATGCCTGAAACATTTTGTGCAGATCGGTCTGTCCTCTTAGGACTTCAGATGTTGTTGGTCCACACACTGACTGGTCAGACCTTTTGACATGATATTAAACTACTCAATATTATTCAGGTGATGGTTTTATGGCTGAGTGGTGGATGTTCTCCTGGTCATGGAGTTTGTTGTGTAATTGTTCCAGTCAGTCGATACTTCATTAATCCCGACTCTCAGCCTCCGGTCTCTCTCTTTAGTTTCCATTTGTGCACGAGGGAGTGAGAAACAGCATTGATCTGGACAGCTGCTCATCAATGTCACGGATTCTGTGTGGGGTCACTCTGACATCACTTCCTGTCTGCCAGGCTTCCTGGAGTTGATCTCCATGCCTTCTACAACATCTTTATAAATATTTCAAATGAAAACCCAGTTTTACATCCTCACATTTAATACCACGTTTTAAACTGACACTCCCTCCCCTGCGTTTACAATTAGCCCACTGGATTGGGTGTTGCTAGGTAACTGCAGAACAGCACAAATTTATTTGATTGGACGGATTCGGACATGCCGCGCTGAAAGAGACGCGCTGATTAATGACGAGGACATTTCATAAAAGAAATCAACCGTAGTTGTTGTTGGAAATAAAACATTATGAAACCGTCTGCATTGTGTGTGGTCTGGACTGTTTCTGTCTGAGTGTTACCACAGAAACAGATGGGCAGCCTGGAGGGGGGAGAGTGTAAACAAAGTGGGAGGGTGACGGGGGAGCTGATGATGGAGGACCCTCTTACTCCACGTCTGCATGTGTGTTTGTGTGATAGGAAGTCCATCAGTACTTTCTAGGTCGGTCTGTCCACTGATCTGTGTGATAATCTATTTCTTTGCGCATGTGGTACTATGATCCACTCACTGTGACCAGAGCTACTTCACTCCTCTTAAGGGCAGTAAACCAGCAGGATGCTCCATTCAAAAATCTGAGCCAGAAATGTGACTTTACGGTCACCGGAACATCATCAGATTTAGTCTTAAAATAGACTAAATATCACACACTGCACATGAATAAACACCAGATGAATCAGTGCCAGCTGGCAGTTGTTTCACAGAGGAGGCTGCTTTTAATGTTTCCATTTGCTTTAAATCCTGATGAAGTTATTATAGTAAAATAAATAAAAGTATAGGAAATTAACAGTATATTTTTATTTTTAATTCTCCTTCAGAAAGGGTTTGTCCATCATACTTTTAATTCATGCCACATTTATGAATTAGTTATTTTAATACTTCCTATTACTCAAACTAGCATTTACTAATAAAATGTCTTTCTGATGTCTGATTTGACTTGTGATTTTGGCAGATTAAAAAGCTAATCCAGTCTTCCTCAGACACCCTGCAGAAACAGCAAACTACTGATATTCTGCGTGTGTTGGAGCTCAGGTCAGAACGTCTTCTATTCAAACCTCCTTTTACATCCTGGAATAAACAGGATTATCATCTGTATGTCGGAACTTTTCCCTACAGCTCCTGTTTGATTTAAAAACTCTTCACAATTTAATTTTCAAATATTATGTGACATTTGTTTCTTCTCGATCTGTTTTCTGTTGAACGTGTTTCTTTAGACTCTTTCTGTCCCTTTTTCAGTCTTAAAGCTCTGCAGCTCTTGGAGGATCAGTTCAGTTTTTAGAGGCTTGTACGCAGACTTGTGTCAGAATAGGAAGAATGTACCTTTAGGTTTGTGAACCCTGGTTCTGCTGTAGTAAATGGTAAACAGTCCTGACTCATACAGTGCCTTTTTAACCTTACAGTCTGTTTGTCATTCACACGTTTCAGTGAATGTTGGACTGGAAGCACCTGAGACAGGTGATTGATGAATATGTTGATTCTTCTGGGCAGCTTGTCAGAACAGAGTTATACGTTTTGTTCAGGAAAGATTTTTACTCATCGGCCTTTCATGTCCGCAGATCAAATACTGAAGCTTTAGAGCAAATTATTATTATTTTCAGGATTTAGACATTTTCAGACATTTTGATTGGGGCTCAAACTGTGCACAGAAAGTATTTTTGTTTATTTATCCTGTTTAGTTGTTGAAAAATTGCTGAAATGTCCCTTAGATAACTAC
Organism: Kryptolebias brasiliensis; assembly: GCA_028566095.1. Lineage (NCBI taxonomy): Eukaryota > Metazoa > Chordata > Actinopteri > Cyprinodontiformes > Rivulidae > Kryptolebias > Kryptolebias brasiliensis. Next base: position 2,049,126 of record JAOXNZ010000177.1, on the reverse strand, counting down.
CCAACAGCTGTTAAGGCTTAACAATATCAGTGAAAACATTTCTAAAACTACAGAAATGTTTTCTAGAAATCATGAGGACATCATCAGTAAAGAAATAAAGACATAACAATCTTGAAGAAAAGGCCTTGTATGGAAAAAGTGCTTTAATTTTTGGGTCATTCTGCCTTCAAAGTGCTCATTCAGATTTCAGTGTGTGGACGCTGAAGGCGTGAGGGAGATGTTTCAGCTTCAGAAGGGAGGAAGGGACAGCAAGAGTTTAAAAAGTGATCTAGAGGGATTATTATTGTTCAGTGGGTTAATCTGCTGCTGTAGTAAACAGCAATAATCTGATGGTCTGTCCAGGGAGTCCAAGCAGATGGCAGGAAACACATAATCACACAGATCCAAACGTGCACAACCAAACACAAAACAATAACAGCTACCTTTTTATTTTATCAGGGATGGTAATTTGATTAAAATTTTAGAAATTAGAAGATGCCTTGAAGTTGAAAATAAACTCATGACAAATAAAGATTTATGCAGCCTGCTGTAATAAATAAGTGGGATAAGCGAAGGACGTCACCCGGTTGATTACATTTATAACCTTTTCTGGAATCACCTGGACATTTTTGTTGTTTCAATAAAAAGAAGAATACATCTTTATGATGCTCTAGATGTTAATGTTGCTGTTGGTTCTGAAGAATTTGTGCCAATTCAGATGTTTTTATTTCTGACAGGAGGTTCCTTCAGGGAGAACATCCCAAAGGAACATTGGGTGAACTTTACACTGAGGCCTCAGTGAGAACATCAGCTGAAGTTCAGTGTTCAGTGATAGTTTCTGAAAGTTTTAAATCATGTAAACTCAGATATAAGGAAAAGTTTCAAACCTTCCTTCCTCGTAGCTGTGAGCTGAGCAGATGTTTGTGTTAATTTTGTTATTAAAAAACAGTCAAACATTTATTTCTGTAAGTTCATGTTTATCTACTACAAGAACCACCACAGGGATGTGTGTGATCATTGAAATAAATGTTTTTTGTTTTTTAATATATAACTTTTCACCATAAATAGCAGTGGGTTAGTTTTTGTACAGTCTATGTAAACAATCTGCCACTAGGAGATTTTTCTTTTTTCTTAGAGTGAATTTTGTAAAACAGTAAATAATATTCTTATCAGTGCAGTTTGACTGTATTTTTAATGTCAAACGTTTGACTCATAATCTATTGCAATATTTTACTTTTGTGGTTTTCAATAACATGGATTATTTATTGCTTTTCTTTATTGGCACTTAAGTATTTCAAAGCATTTTTACAACACTAACATACGACATTATATTGTGGAAAATTACTCTGAAGTTTTAGTTTTCCTCATCATTTTAGTGAAGTAAAGAAGTGAGTAATGATCACTTTGCCTTTAAACAAACTAAATAAACAGAAAGAAAGAAAAATCTGCCAAAAGAAATGAAGCTGAAAGTTTTAGCAGACTTTATTTTTTAATCCTTAAACAGATTTGTTTGTATAACTCAGATAATGTTAAATGAGTCCTAAAATCTTTGGTACAGATTATTTCCACTGCTGTAAATAATGAGCAGTTTCCCTTTATTATCCGCTCAGAAACTAAAGAACCACAACCACCTAAGGCCTAAATTCTAACAGTGTAAATTACAGTTTAAGTGGAGAAATTGAGACAGGCTGCGCTGTAATGATGCCAAATCTAATCAGGATTTCCTCCTCTCACACCAGAGGATTTTATCTACAGTATGAGCTCATTTTCTGTCTTTTTTCGCTTCTCAATATAGAGAAATAATTGCATTTAGGAACCCTTGTTTGTTTTCAGAGTCAGCTGTTATTTACCATTGAAACGTATGTTCATGGTGTTCTAACGAGTGGGGTTCTTGTTCTGTTAGTGTAAAGGTGTGGATTTTGTTTCTGCAAAGTGGTTTGTTGAGATTATAAAATGCTTTTGTGTTTTAGCCTGTAGTTGATTGTTCTATGATGCGACAGGACTGATGTGGACAATCTTGTCTTGGTGTGTTTCAGTATGGACGGTCGGACAGCTACCGCGTGGCCACCACGCAGGACAAGGATGACAAGGAGTCCCCCAAGAAGAAGGGAGGCAAGGATCTGGATGACCTGAAGAAGGAAGTACCCATAGTACGTACACGACTTCCTGCTTCCTGTGACTCTGAGACGCTGATGGCTGGTGGATAGATGATGGCAGCACTTATCTTTTAATGCTTGTTCCCACTGGGAGTATTCCTTTGCTTTCAAATCTGAATGGTTGTTATCACTATTAGAATGAAACTAAAGTGGATCCTGGATCCACTTCATCATTCAGAGAGCTGTGATCCAACTGCAACCTGATCTCCCTGTTTAAAAGGAGATAACACAAAAGTTGTGGTTGTGTAGTAGTAATGGTTCAGTGTGGTTATCTGCCAGAGTAATATAATGTGTTTGTAAAAGGATTTGATTCTGTGTGCGTCAGTAGGCCTAATCTAAGCTGTTCTCTTGATATTAACTTATTATCAAAGATTTTAAAGATACCTTCTATAAATATTGATTCACCTTATTTTAGTTGCTGTGTAAGTTTAGCAAAATATCCATCTTTTAGAGTATATTTAAGATATGTAGAGTTTGACCCAAAACACAAGTGTTACTGAGATAATTATGAATAATTTAGTTGTTTTAACTCACGATTCATCTTTATTCTTAGACGGAACACAAAATGTCTGTTGAGGAAGTTTGCCGAAAATACACCACTGATATCGTGCAGGTAAGATGATTCCAGCTTCTTATTTCTTCTTTGATTTAAAACAACTTAGATTTGAATAATTATTAATCATACAGTCAAAGCACAGCCAGGGCACCTCTTTAAAAACTGTTTCCACATAAATCAACTTGATTAAAGCAACATTTTTTCCTCCTTTTCTCTGTGCTCAAATCTTTCCTTCTGTTTTTTTCCCAAAACTCCTTTTTCTTGTAATCTGTTCTGATTGTCATCCACCCTCCTCCTTCCCCTCCCTCTCTGCCGCACCCAGGGTTTGACCAACGCCAGGGCAGCAGAGTACCTGGCCAGGGATGGCCTGAATGCCCTGACTCCACCCCCTACCACCCCAGAGTGGGTCAAGTTCTGTCGTCAGCTGTTTGGTGGCTTCTCCATTTTGCTGTGGATTGGCGCCATCCTCTGCTTCCTGGCCTACGCCATCCAGGCTGCGACAGAGGACGAGCCTGCTGGGGATAATGTACGTTTCTTGGAACAGATGATGGGATGAGTTCTCAATCATGAAACATCTACAGCTGCAAGAAAAACAGAGCTAAGATAATAATTAAACAGTACTGATACCACCTTAACTAGAAGAGATGGATCTGTGTGTTTATCTGTTTGACAATAATGTTTAGTGTTCAACATGTTTTTGAAATAATGTCCTTAACATGGATTATTATAATCTATGACCTTTCTAAATGCAAAGTCTGCAGAAGTGTAAATGTTAGCAGTAAATACAGAAAGCTACATTTCACAGAAATAAAAGCCTCAGGGAGGCTATGAATGTTGGCCAGGGTGAGTGGTTGCTGTGTCTGTTCTCTCTTTAGAAAGCAGTTTGCAGAGTCCTTTGGGATGAGTGTGTGTCTGTGATAAGACTCGCGTCAGCTGTTTGTCCAAACACTGCCAACCGGCTCGTCTTCAGAGCGGCAGGCAGCGTTCTGTTAGCATCCGTTTTCATCGCGCCGCAGGGAGCCCGTGACTCCTGGCGTTTGTAATAGCAGAGTAAGACGAGGGTGTTCACGGGTCAGCACTGTTTTGTGCCGGGTCAGAGCTCAGCGTAGAGCCGAAGATGGAGGCTAAACGGCTCTGAGGCACACAGCATGAAAGGACAAAACACTTGGCTCAGACCACAGGGAGGAAACGGCAACAGCGTTGAGTCAGAACGAGTGACCAAGACTGTTTCATTCACCAAAGTCTGATTTCTTCCTCTGATGACCTCCTACAGCTCTGTCAGAAGACAGTTTTATATGAGATTAGGCAAAAGATTGGGTTACTGTGGCGATTGATTAAAACATGAGAGAACAGACAGGCTGGTACTGTTATAAAACTACTAACAGCAAACACAACAAATAGTTTCTAACAGCTTGAAGCTATCAGTGACAGGATGTGAGACTGAAAACCCTAAAGATAATTAGTGTTATTTTAAGAATTCAGACTTGACATTTTCCTGAAATAGCCTCTTTACCTTTTCCTGTCCTCTACAATCACATATTTGATGTCAGAATTAGTCACTTAGGATTTTTAAATATATTTTTCTGCCCGTGTGTTTCATCTATTTTTTTCTCTTTTATTCCTTTCATTCGATTCAGTTTTAGATGAAAGGGATATAACTTGACTATTTTGCGCAGTCTGAAAGTCTCATATCTCTTCTTTTGTCCTTTACTTTCTTCCTGCAGTTATATCTAGGTATCGTGCTGTCGGCTGTCGTCATCATCACCGGCTGCTTCTCCTATTTTCAGGAAGCTAAGAGCTCCAAGATCATGGAATCCTTCAAGAACATGGTTCCTCAGGTAATACACACACCTAATGAGTCAGCATCACAAATGTTCATAACAGCTGGAAGAAATATCCAGGTTTTCTTCAGTGAAACTAAGCATTTCAGGTTCTCCAGGTGCTAATGTGTTTTTATAAAGCTGCACATTTCCTTTTTTTTTTTTTTTTGTACCCTCCGGTCGGTTATATCTTGATGTAATATCACATCCTTTTCCCATCATTTCTCAAAGTAATCTTAGAATCTTCTTACAATTTTCTCTTTAAATGTCTCAACCCTTCACACTGTTCCCAGCAAGCCTTGGTGATCCGAGAGGGAGAGAAGATGCAGATCAACGCTGAGCAGGTGGTGGCAGGAGACCTGGTGGAGGTGAAAGGGGGAGACAGGATCCCCGCTGACCTCCGTATCATCTCCTCCCATGGCTGCAAGGTGAGCTGGAAACTCTGAGACTTTTAGAAACAGTGTTTTTCTCCTGATAATCATGTTTCTTTAGAATTTAAAGTGAGTAACATTTCTTTAACGCTCTCTCATCTACATCCTTTTGGATCTCTCGTAGCTGATTTCATAAAGTAATCGAACAATTTTCTCCTTCTGAGTCCAGGTGGACAACTCATCCCTTACTGGTGAATCAGAACCCCAGACCAGGTCACCTGACTGTACCCACGACAACCCCCTGGAAACCCGCAACATTGCCTTCTTCTCCACCAACTGTGTCGAGGGTATGTTTACCCCCGTCATCACATCTTTACAAAGTTCTGTTCGGTTTATTTATATCACATCAACTGACAACAGAAGTCATCTCAGGGCAACAAGCAGGTTGAATGCATAACAAATTACATGAGATCCAGTTTCATAAAGCCACATTTCTACATGTCAGTGGGAAGGAGGAGAAAACTAATACAGGTTTGGAGACAGAGTGCAAAAATATAAAGATTTACTGTTGACTGGCACAGTTTAAAGCTACAATCCTACATTTACATTCACAGTTACACAGACGTTTGATTCAGTGTACTCCATTAAGATAAAAAGACAGATTTTTGCTGCAGTCAGGTCAGGCCTTCTTACTCCTAACGTCATGTTTCTCAGTGTTTGAATGTGTCTGACGCCCTCTTGTGGTTTTATAAAATCAAGTCCATTCATTTTTTCATTTCTTTCCAGCTGTGTTTATTCTTCTTCATCAGTTTCTGTTTCTAACTTGCTGGAACTCATAGAAACACATTAAATAAGAATTAATCATATGTAACCTCTGCGTCCAGGAACTGCTCGTGGAATTGTTGTGTGCACCGGTGATCGTACAGTTATGGGTCGTATCGCCACTCTCACCTCAGGCCTGGAGACCGGCAAGGTAACACGTTCATTATCTCTGCAGCGAACCTGTAGTTACTGTACACAGAACTTCTGGTACATGTATTTATCAAAAAACTGCCTTTTTTAAATGCATGCACATTCTATTCACTCATAAGTGGCTCAGTCTGGTTGAAATCTTTATTGAAATTGATCTGATATTTAATATATTTGGGTTGACTGACCTTGTTTGATCTTCAGTAACGAATTTTGTATCTTATTAAACTAATAAAACTGTAGAGATTAAGTAATTCACTTCTTGTTTTTCAGACTCCCATCGCTAAAGAGATCGAGCATTTCATCCACATCATCACAGGCGTGGCTGTGTTTCTTGGCGTGTCCTTCTTCGTCCTCTCCATCATCCTGGGTTACAGCTGGCTGGAGGCGGTTATCTTCCTCATCGGTATCATCGTGGCCAACGTGCCTGAAGGACTTCTGGCCACAGTCACTGTGAGTCGGCAGAGAGAAACTATTTGTGGTTAAACTAAGTTTGTGTTCCTTATTCTGTGAAAACGTCTGAACATCTGACACGTGTCTCTTTACAAAGTTTTTATTGTCTCAGTTTTCCTGTAGTCCTTGTTTGTTTTTTTCTCTCTAGTTCTCTGTGATTTATGCAGAAGAATAAAATATTTTTTTTTTCTGGTGGCACAGCGGCGTAGTGGTTAGAGCTGTCGCCTCCCAGCAAGAAGGTTGCAGGATCTCCTCCCGGCCTGGGGCC
>JAOXNZ010000177.1:2021812-2033313 GCA_028566095.1 Kryptolebias brasiliensis | reverse complement strand
GAGCTTCAGTGTCCATAACTGACCTGCAGATGGAGGAGGGGCTTCAGTGTCCATAACTGACCTGCAGATGGAGGAGGAGCTTCAGTGTCCATGGCTACCCGGCAGATGGAGGCGGGGCTTAGTGTCTATGACTGTCCATGTACAGACGAGTTTCATCTAAAAACTGCCAGATGGTTTAAATAAATTGAAGTAGGAAGTTTTGTGGAAAATAAATTGTATTTGTAATAATTGTAGCTTTGATCCAGAAAACCTGAATAAAAACATCTTTTCTTCTTCTTGTGAACGAGTTATTTATTTGTTTGCTCACCTGAACAAACACACTGTCTGGGTGTTCAGGTTTCATGAATCCTATTACAGGCCTCACAGACTAAATGAGTCGCTGCCACACTCACACACAGAGCACACACACCACACACACCACACACACACAGAGCACACACACACACACACACGCTGCTGTAACCCAGGGATATAGGTCACCTCTTTTGTTCGTTTCAGTTTTTTCTCAGGAATTTCATGAGACCTGATCTGATGTCCCCCTGACGCTTCTCACCTCATTAATCACCTCTTTACCACAGAAATATTTATTATTTTATAAACTCCCTGCTGTTTAGTTAAAATAAAAAAGAGACAGAAGCAGAAGCTGCGTCCTGTGTGTCTCCCTCTGAAGGACGAGGCGGTGCAGATAATGGAAGGATTGATGTTTTATTAAACACGTTCACCGTCCGGACGAGGACAGAAGGTCACACCTGTGTGACGTGAACTTTCTGTCTGATAATCTTTGACTGAAGCTTTTGCTGAAAATGTCTTCCTGTTGGAAGTGACAGATAAATGTAGATCCAATCTCTGGGTGTCTCCTTCAGCCTCCCTGAAGTAAATTACTGGGGAAAAAAACTCAGACGGGATGTCTTCTTCTTCTTTTTTAGCTTTTGTAAAACCATCGTCGACGTTTGAAGCTGTGCAGAAAACGCTGACATCAAACCAGCTTTTAAACCAGGTTTCTTGCTGAAAAGTCCTAAAGTGTAGAAAATGATTTTGATGTTTTCAGATCTGTGGAAAACAGAAAACATGTTTCCGGACTCTACCACTTATTGCACCTTCTAAAAAATAAAATTCACAGTTTCTAAAGGTTTTCTCAAACAACAAGGATATTTGGTTGTGGGACATTTAATCTTTATTGGTAACAACTTTCACAAACATACAGGCTCATGGATAAAGATTTAAATAAAAAAACAACTGAAGTTAGTCAGTTTTGCGTGTTGTCTGTTAAAATAAAGAACATAGTGTCTCTCAAATAAACCTGACGTGGAAAAACTCCTGAAAGCAGAGCAGCAACAAGTCTGACTGTAAAACTTCCCTGAGGGGAAATCATTTTACAGACAGATAACAAAACTGTACAAACTATAAATCACAGGACATTTCAGGCGTTAATTAACAGAAAACCTGAGAATTTGAAACATCTGGAGTTTCAGAATGAAGACTGAGTTTAGAGCTTCTGCTCCGTTTACCTTTTGGTTAATTTAAAAAGTAATTTTCTCTGATTTGGTTTTCTCCTCCAGACTCTCAGATCCTTCAGCTCAGTTTGATTAAACTCAAAGTAAAACTTAAAATCAGCCACATCTGCAGCCCTGAAAGATTATTCTGTATATTCTGTTGCATTTATCTGTTTTCTGGTCTGTTTAATTTATTAAACTTCAGTGTTTAATAAAGTCACTATATATCTATTTTAGTGTTTTTAATCTTTTAGTTTTTATTCACATTTTAGTTCATTTAGTACCCATCTTTTATTCCACTGTTGGTGTTTTTTATCACAAATATAGATTCTTCTGCCTCTTTTTAACTCATTTTTATTCATAACTGCTATTATTTTAAGAACACAAGAGTTATTTTGGTAGTTAGTGGGAAATGTTTTCTTCTTATTTATTTCTTTAAAGCACTTTGTGCCGTAAGATTAGTCTGATTAAACTCTTTTATTTCACCAAATTATTAATGTTACTGATTGTTTTACATCATCATGTGACATGTAACTGTTTTATTTATAGCTATTGCACTTTATTTTAACACTTTATTTTAGCTGCTTTTGTTTTCTTTCTTTGAAATTTTATCTCTTTTTGTAAAAACAAACAAGTGAACTTTGGTCCAACGCTGTTCATTCATACTTGTGTTTACATATAGAATCATTGTTCTCCTTTATGTGTGTGTGGGGGTGTGGGTGTGTGTGTGTGTGTGAGGGTGTGTGTGTGTGTGTGAGGGTGTGTGTGTGTGTGTGCGTGTGTGTGCGTGTGTGTGTGGGGGGGGTTTGTGCCACTCGAGCGAAAGAATCTGTTCATCCAAAAACAGTCAAAGAGGCAGAAATCCACCAACAAACATCTGTTAGAATATAAAGAGGAGGAGATGCCTCGTAGCTCTGCAGCTCCACTCCGCTCATTATGACACACACACACATCACACACATATTACACACACACACACACATATTACACACACACATATTACACACACACTCCTTCTCTCAATCTCCTACCCGATTACACCTGCACGCTAAAACCCTTTTCCACACCTCCCCAACACCTTCCCTAAAACCTTTTTTGCTTCCTCTGACACACACACTCACACACACCGTCACACACACTCACACACACCCTCACACACACACACAGAACCCCCCTACCGCCCCCCCTCGCAGTAATCTGGCTGGCCCGTGGCCTCCTCTCTCTCGCTCCACTGTTCTGTGTGATAGAATATCGATCGGTTTGCCTCGGCTCGGCGTGCAGCAGGAGGAGGGGGCAGCTGGGGGGCTACAGTGGGAGTGTGTGTGTGTTTGTGTGTGTGTTAGTGAGGGAGGGGGGGCAGTGGTCAGACATGCTCCAAGGTTGTTACCACAGCAACAGCAGGATGGGTCAGAGAGTTGCCATGGCGTCCGGGTCGCAGGGTCAGGGGGAGGGTCCTGGAGGGCTTCTCTGAGCGCGTGTGTGTGTGTCCAGCACAGCCATATTGGGTGTGTTAATAATGAATAGTGTTGTATGAGTCTCTCCATCTGAGAGTCTCGTTGTCCGCAACAATAAATGAAGCTGCAGAACATCAACCGGCTTTATTTATTAAAAAAAAAGAAAAGACCTACAGACATGTTCAGATAAAAACACTTTCACACAGCGTGTCAGAAAACACTGGAACAGAACAATAATTAAACACACAGCAGGAATAATGTAAACATTACTTTTAATGTTTCATTCCTGTAAGAATCTGCAGCAACTAAAACAGCTGACATGTTGTCATCACTGCGGTTCAGAAACGTTTGGAGAATTCTGTTCAGTTTGATCGGCTTTAAAAGTCCAACTTTTGTTTCAATAAATCATCTCTGCAGACTTTTTCTCAGGAACTAAAAAAAACATAAACATAAAAGGAGAAGATGTAGAAGAAGTACACAGTTTTTTATTCTTTAACAGTAAGAGGATATTTTAAAATCATCTTTTTGCACAAATCTGGTTGAGCTCATGTTTCTGTCAACATGGAGGACATAAAATGACTTTTACTCTCAGCTCTGAGGTCCTTCCTGTTTGATTAGAGGTGCTGGACGAGACCAGAGACGGTTTTTACTTCCTCTGTCCTCTGCAACAACAGAGCGTTCCTCTTCACCTTCTTCTTCAGCACCCAGAACGCGCAGAAAGTAACTACAGGAAAGAGAAAACTCAGCTGCAAAATGACTGGAACACAAATAGTTCCTTTAAACAATCCGTGAAAGAAAAATTAAAGTTAGACAGAAGTTTTTTATATCTGTAACCAAAAATAAACTTCAGAAACAAAACGCACCACCTTCAGTTAGACAGGTATTTATGATTTTGTGTCGCGCTGCTAGTTTTAAAACCGACTGAGCTGCTTTTTATATCAGAGTTAAAAGAAACGATAATTCTCCCCGACTGTGGCTCAGAATACAAATTCACATCCTGCTCGACTTATCTGCTCAAAAGCACCTTCGTTTTCTTGTAGATTTTTAAGCCACTGGACCAAATAGGATCTTAAAGTCACGAGGCGTCCGTGCAAAGCCAATCTCTCAGCTCTGCAGACACACACACACACACACTCCCATCAGCCCCTTCACCTCTTGAAACCTGTGTTTTACCTCTCAAACAGTCCCCGTCCGGCTCGGACAACCACAGACACACTGAGCTGCTCTGCTCAGGAGAACTTGGTGAAATAAACCCAAAAATCCAGATTTAAGCTTCACTCACTGAACAAGAGGCACACAATCACCCCCCACTTCAGTTGGAAATACGGGAAGAGCCAGATTTGGTTAGATCTGTGAAGATTAGGAGGTCCAGAGAAGGATGAAGGGTCTGCAAAAAATAAAATGAAAAAAACTTGGGAGTGAAGTGAATCTGTTCTTTTTCAGGCGTCGCAAGAATCTCTGAATACTTACGTGGAGAAAGAGCGTTTGTCATAAACAGCTCGTAAAGTATCCTGTTGAGGACAAAGAAGACAATTAATGTTTGTCTTCATAAACAGACAGATAAATATGTTTGAACCGTTTCCTAAAAGAAAGAAAAACCCACAAAGGGACAAAGGCCACTGAAATATCTTGAAACTGACAAAAATAATAAAAAGAATAAAGGACTGAAAATCAGTCACTGCTTTTGAATTTTGGTTCCAGCTAATGAAACAGGAAAAGAAACTAATCTGCCTGTTTAAAGGGGGACAGGTAGTCACAGGGCTGTTTGGTATCATGGTGTGTACCGCACTGAACATGGGGGACAGGAAGCTGAGGACAGAATTGTCTCAGGAGCTCAGAAAGACAATGATTGAGCAGCAGGTTGAAGGTAAAGACTAGAAGATCGTCTCCAAACAGCTGGATGTTCCTGAGACTACAGAAGCTTAAGGTCCACAGGACTGGAGACAACCTCCCTGGATGTGTCCAGACGGATGATATGAATGGTGACCAAAGAGCCCAGAACAACTTCCAAAGAGATTAGAGCTGAACTTCAAGGTCAAAGGGCATCAGTGTCGCACCATCGGTCTGTTTGAGACAAAGTGGACTTAATGGAAGACGACACCAGGAGGACACCAAATCATGAAAAGACAGAAACTTCTGGGAGAATGTCCTTTGGACAGACGAGACAAAACTGGAGCTTTTTGACAAGAAGTCCCATCAGCTCTGTGTCCACGGACCCAAACATGAACCAAAGAACAGAACCCTGAACCACCAGGGGAACATGGAGGAGGCCCGGTTCTGTTCTGGGTCTGACTCAGGGGGTCCAGAATCTGTTCAGGGTCCAATGAAATCTGAAGACTATCAAGGCTTTCTGGAGCCAGATGTTCTGCTCAGAGTCAGAAAGTTTGGTCTCAGTCGCAGCTCATGGGTTCAACAGGATAATGACCCAAAACACTCAGCTAAAAACACCAAGAACGGGTCAGAACCAAACATTGGACCGTTCTGAAGTGGCTTCTGAACCCTGATCTAAATCCTGCTGAACATCTGTGGAACAAGCTGAAACATCTGGAGAAGGAAGCCTTCAAACCTGAGACAGCTGGAGCAGATTGTTCAGGAGGAGTGGACCAGAACACCTGTGGACACCTGAGGACACCCGTGGACAGGTGTGGACAGCTGTGGACAAGTGCAGAAGTCTGAGGTACAGAAATCACCTGATTGCCTCAAAAGTTTGGGCAACAAAATATAAAGTTAAGGAACCATCTTTTGTATCAGGACCAGTTTTATTAGTTTGTTTTTTTGGTTCAAAAGCGACGACAGATTTTCATTAACTGAGTTTTAGTTTTTGTTTTGTTTTTTCTTTTTATTACTTTTGTCAGTTTCAAGTTATTCAGTGATCTTTGTGGGGTTCTCTTTCTTTAACAAAAGGGTTCAAACACATTTATCCACATCTGTATACAAATACTCAATACAAGAGAAAAATATATCAGTATAAGGAATAAAACTATGCCAGATAAGACTGATTTTTGGTTAAGAACTAAACAGCTTTTAAAAGTCTTATGTCCAAATTAAAAGCCTAAGTATTTACATTTTCTTAGTCTATAAATCTCTTTGTTTTTTGTAATTATCTAACTGCTGTTTGTGATTTTGCTAAGTGAGTTTACTTCATCAGCCCCAGGCTCAGAGTGATGACGAAGACGAGTTTGAGTTTGAACGAGTCTTCCTCCCAGTTCTGCCTGAAGTCGCTGCAGTTCGACCGCCTGGCCGCCAGGTGCCGCTGGAGCTCATCTCCCCGCAGCCGTCTGAGCAGAATCCTGCACGAAATTCACCGTAAAACATTTAAAACACAGTCGTGTCGGGTTCAGCTCCTTTCTCAAACAATAACATCTAACTAGTTTGATGTAAAACGAGGTTTTGATCGATTCGGCTGTGATTTTGCTGTCAGATGAGCGCTCTGTGTTTTATAACGTCCAGTTATAATCATGTTAGCAAAATGCTAATTTATCAGATTTAGATGAACGCTTGGCCGCTTAGCGGAATTATGAGGGGTTGAAAGTGTTTCCGTACCTGAGATAATAATGTTTCTCGTCTTTTAGATTTCCCTCCATGTGTTCCTGCAGATTATAATCTGTATTTGTTTTACTTTCAGCTTGTGTCCAGGCTGGTAAAGCTGTTTTCCTCCCTTTCATTTCCTCATTTATCTCTTAGTTTGCAGGAAGGGAAGTTTCCTCCCACAAGAGGGAGGAGAAAAACAGGAAGCACTAAAGTTTTCTGTTAAAACTGTGAGTCGGATGCAACCAAGTTTCCTGGGTTCAAAACGAGTCGGGACACATTAAAGGTGCTCGTCACAAAGTATAAAATCAAACATATAAAATGTCCCTCTGAATCCTATCAACCAGCACAGTTTGAAACTCCAGGAGTTCTCCTGATCTATTTATAGGCAGGTCTGAAATACGGGTACGCACTCAGGGTAAACAAAGCTGAATCTGCTGAAAACAACATGGACGCTCATCTGAATGCTTTTCAATAAATTTGAGCTTAAATATGTATAATTCTCTCTAAACAGCTCCTCCATGGACAGCAGCTTTGTTTACCTTGTTTTCACTTCAGCTGTTTGTAAACAAACAAGATTTTGTTTCTAACTTTAAGATTATTGTTTTGTTTTGTTTTTTGACAGGTTTTCCTGACTTTGACCCGCGAGTTCTTTCAAGATTTAAACAGTCGGGAGGTTTTGGCTCTGCCAGGATAAAGAAAAGAGGCCGTTTTGAGTGTTATAATTAACAAGATTATTTGAATTAGTTCCCTCTTTTATTCATAATGGAGCGTCAGAACCTGTCATAAATTAATAAATGTCTTCTCAGCCTGTTCTTAAAGAGTCGAAGCTGCATTCCTCCCTCTTATTCTCCTTTTATTTCCAGGCTTCCTTCCAGTTCACAGTCAGTTCAACCAGAATTAAAACTTAATATCTATATTTATCAGCTTATTCTTCCCAGGAAGCAAAGATTAGCTGCAAACGACGTCAGCAAACAGTCTGCTCCTGTAAGTCAAATTACTTGGACGATTTAGGGAAGATTATTTGTGTCTCATGAAGGTTTGTGTTCAGTAAAATCCATAAATTGTGTCACACTTTGTCCAGAATCCAGGTTTATCTGCAGCTTTATTGAAGGATTCACATATATGATGATATTAAATTGAATCTGCATGAATGAATCTCTCAGTTGATCCTGGATGTGGATCATTTAAGAAGCAGTTCTGTTTAAAAACTGTATAAATGTCTTGACTCTATATGTATCTGTATCAACATCAAATATATGACTATATAAAGGTTAATAAATAAATAAATAATATGACATTAAAGGTGGAAATCAGTTGGAAACTGATTCTGAATCAGTTTGTTTTTCTTTAACAAACATCAGATTTTTTTACATTTTGTACGTCTTTAATCTTTAATCTAACTTTTCTCAGACGGGAGAGAAATGCTGAAGCTCACAGACTCATCACCTGCTGCTGACACGCGCACACGCACACACACGTGCCCCCCCACCCTTTCAGGTTGCAGTCTCAACTCTGTCGCCATGGAAACAGGTAAGATGCTGAGTGCAGGGGAGGTACAGGATGTGAAGAAAAATCCTCTAAAAGGACACGTATAGATTAAAGGTGAGTGTTTTCTGAACACACACACACGGTTTGTCACCTTCAGATGTCTGAATTCTGACTGATTTCCCTGTTTTATGTCCTTTCAGAATAAAAGCACGCATTCAGAAACGAATGACATTAAAAGTTTTTAAATTCTGAAGCATCTCTGAGCCCCTCAGCTGCAGTAAGACGTCCTGAATGTGTAACTGTTTTGACTCTCCTCTGGTTTGTCCTCTGAGCAGCGCTGCACCTCCTCCCCCCCCACCACCACCTCCTTTCTCCTCCACCCCTCTGAAAAGCCAGATGGGCCGCAGCTCCTTTTCTTCTGGAGGCCCGGTGCACGTGCCGAGGACACAGGGCCCCACGGCGTTTCATTCAGCAGCTTTAAACTCCCCCTCCCTGCAAACAGCACCTCCTCCCTCCTCCCTCTGTTTTCTGCTCAGGCTCACTCGGGTCTCCTCTTCATCAGCTCCTCTTCTGTTTCTGAGTCAGTATAATAATAGAATAATTCAGTTTTTATTCCTGAAACTCATCTGTTGTTGCAGAATTGTAAAAACTGCACTTCAGATTTGTTTGACTCCAGATTTCATTTAACTTTATTTCACTAAATGTGGAAAATCTGTGAACCGAACTGCTTTAATCAACCTGAGAGCTGCTTTTTCCAGCTGATGAAGAGGAACTTTACTGTATTTGTTTGTCTGAATCAAATCTACATAAATATGAAAAAACAAATCTGGATAAATCTCAGTTTCTCCCCTAAATCTAAGATGTTGACAAGAAATAACGTCTTTAAAGTAAAACATTCAGGATGTTTGTTCCTGTTTATGTTAAATATTTCACAATAAAAAATAATAAATAAGATGATGATGCAGCCTTAAGCATGAGGAAGAGGAGGAGGAGGAGGTAGCAGGAGTCCAGTTCTGCTGGAAGCTGCAGACCAGAACCCCTCAGAACCCATCAGAACCACAGCCTGATTATTTGTTGCCCCACTAATTGCTCCTGGATGTTCTGAGTGTTTAGTTGGGATTAATGTGGAAATAATGAGGTGTGAGATCTGCAGGCGGCCGCGGGGATCGATGAGACACTTAGTTCATCATTTCAGTCCAATCAATTAAAGAGAAACAGCCTTCATCCTGTCGGAGGAAGAGGAGCTGCAGGAGAGCACGCGCACTTACAGCAAATGAAAGTCTTTTCCGGTTCGAGCACGCCAGCATTTTACTCTGAAACCTGCAGGAGAATTAGTTCAAAATAAAAAAAAACCTCCTGTCGGTCAGAACCGGGTCAGAACCCGGTCCAGAATAAGCCCTGCACGTGTCTGCACGCGCAGGTTCGGTTCACGCTCTCGTTTCTTTCATTTAAGACCCAAAATGGTTCATTGAAGCAACAAAACACCGAAGTTTTTACATTTTTAAGTTCAGTTAAACTTCTTAGATTCCGGGTGAATTAATCCTAAAAAAAGTCACTTTATTACATCTTCTGAACTCATTAATTCCAGCTTTAAAAACATGTTTAAACCGGATGTTTTCAGTTCATTTTATTCTGTTTTATTTTATTCACAGCTCAGTTTTTATTTATGCCAAATATAAATTTATAGAAATCTAAAATTCAACATTTTACCGCGAGTTTGCTTCTTTTATTAAATGTTTCTGTAAGTTTTAAATTAAAAGTTGGAAAATAGACATTATTTACATATTCAAATCTAAAAACATAAAAATCACCAATTTTTTTCAGGTTATATCATTTTTCGATTTGCAAAATTAAGTTGATCTATTTTTGGTCAAATTTCCTCATTAAAAAATAATTCTAACATATTTGTTTATATGCAAATAAGCCTCAATGAAGGAAAAAGTTTCTTTTTGTCGTCCTGTCCTGATTTAACATCACCTCAGAATTTATTATGTTTATTCTGAACTCATTTAAATTCATTTGCAAACATTTAAATCATGAATTTCTGCTTCCCTGACGTCCAGAGGACTGAGAAAAAAGGAGTTTTATTTTAATTTAAAATGTTAAAAGCATGAGAAAACAATATTCCCCAGAAGCAGAAAACTGGAACTCAACGAAATTAAAAATATGACTAATTTATTGCACTTTATTCTGAAGCTTTTTCATTTTCCATCCCCTGGAAAGATGCAGTCATTTAAGAAGGATTTTATTTGACTTTTCATTTTTGTGTGAATAAAATAAAAACTTAAATAATTGTGTCTAAAGGCCGACATGTAGATTTTATTTTATTTTATTTAAATTTGTGTTTGAGAGCAGATAAAGACCAGACAGACAGGAACCTCTGGATTAAAATAATCTGTGATTGAAATAGATTTTCAGATTATTCACTGATCGATTTCCTTTCCAAACTGCGACTCTTTGAATTTGATTTGAATTAATGAATAATCTCAGATTATCTCTCATCAGTTTCTGAACTTTTTCTGTTTAATTGTCTTTTTATGAAACGAAATTTCTGATAAATGGTTGTGGTTCTGCTGCTCAGGCCGGTTCCGAGAGGATTAATGGTCTGTTTTAGCTTTTTTAAAGGGGGTGGAGATGTTTTCTTTTCTAGCAAATCATTATGACCACCCTGTATTAACGTGTTGCAGCTTCTTGCTTTTATTTTGGCCTCATCAGTCCTGCCCGCGGGGTTAAAGGTCAGCCGGCCACTCCGTCTCCTCACCCCGACCTCTCTGCCGGTGCAGCCGGCAGGCGAGGCCGAGGCTCGTTTTTAAACAGGATGAAGATCCAGAAGCGTCTGCTTGTCCTCTGAAATCCCGCAAAACGCCATTTCGGGTGTTTGCTTCATTAGTCGGAAGGTATCCCTCCGCCTCCAACGTAGATCCGGTCAGTCTGTCGCTGCTAAGCAACGCAAGGGTCACAGGTGAGTTTTAAAGTTAGCCTGTTTATTTTTTTTGCAAGACTCTCACAAAAATATGTAAACTTGTAGTTGTGTGTTTATAAATTAAATGTGAAAAGACGGTCAGGTTTGGTTTTATTCTCAAAGAAACGTCAGAAACCTGCGAAACTGCGCACCGGAAGTCCGTGAGGGAAACGCTTACTCGGGCTTTTTAACGTTTTTAAATTGGAATAATTTAAAGATTTATAGCTGGAAAAAGTGAACCGTAACCCTAACTACGAAGCTTCCCAAACGACCTCAAATTAAAAGAAAATTAAAGTGTTTTATGTAAAAGTAAATAAATCAAGTTATAAATAATGCTAACAAATTAAGCTAACAAGCTAACAATGAGTAGCGCATGCGCACTTTCTGCCAGCCTATGCAGCAGGCTGAGCAGGAGGCAGGTGTAAAAATAAAAATTATATTTAAAAAAATTTAGTGTCGAGATCACTGCAGGGATGAAAAACAAAATTATTCATGTATTTTTGCTTTCAGAATATTTGAGCTTTAAAGTTCTTTTTGCCTCAGATTTATGGAACGTTTAATACAATTAAAACT
>JAOXNZ010000177.1:1901373-1924082 GCA_028566095.1 Kryptolebias brasiliensis | reverse complement strand
TGTTAGTGATCTTTTATAGTTACGATAGAAATTAAAATGTGTTGATATGATCACAGATTATAAATTAGTACTCAAATCATTGTTGTTTTTTCTGTAATATCTGGATTATTGTAAGCAATACTGTGTGTCTTTTCTATCTGTTTGTAGTTAATTGTATTTTTTTAAATCTCGTTTCATTACAGGACAAAGAAGCAGAATTAGTGAGTATATTAGCATTTTTTGTAATTGTTTAGGTTTAACTAAAAGTTAAAACAGGCAAATTGACTGATTTTCCCGCTGGTTTAAGACGTTTCGCTTCTCTTGCGAGAAAAAATAAAGTAAAAAACTTATTTTGTTTTAGGGTGAAGAAAAGTCTAAAAACCCACCAGGACAATCCTCTGTCCGTATAGACGATCTTCGAGAGGTGGGCGTTCGGTTCCTCGCGCTCTCCCTCCCTCCGTGGGTCCGCGTGGGCGGCCCCGTGCGGCAGGAGGAGAGCGAAACACGACACCCGGGCCGCGCAAGGAGGGAAGGGGGGCGGGCTGAGAGAACACGAAGTGACTGAGTGGAAAAAGAAAAAGTCTGAGCCGGAGGAAAAGGGGGGCAGAGCGACAGAACCGAGTTCAATTCCTCCCGAAGCTCCGCAGTTGTCCGGCGGAGGATGACGGTGACGGACCGCGGCAGGACTCGGACATGCGACTCGGCAGCAGCGACAGTCGGAGTGAAAATCTAACCCCGCCGCATTCCGCCGCTTCCCCGGCCCCGACCAGCGGCAGCGCGGCGACTCCAAACTTTGACCCGGGCTGCTCGGTTTCCCCCTCCGAGAGGCTCCGAGCAACTTTTTTTTTTTTTTTTTTTTCCCCATCAGAAACGCCACCTTCCGAGACGGCAAAAGTTTTATTTTTTTAATCTAACCTCGATAGAAACCGAGCGCCGGGGTTTGAAGCTGTAAGAAGCGGAGCTTTTGCTCGGGGCAGACTCCGTCCACCAAGCCGCTCTGGGGTGAGAACAACACGGCAGGAAGGAGGAGCGGGACCCGCCGCGGCTAACTCTGCTAACAGCTACCCGTCTAAAGTTACCAGTCGACGGGAAAAGTGACGGAAGAAGCCCGCCGAAAACCGCAACAAAGATGAAAACCCCGGCAGAGGCGGGTGAGTACATGCTCACACACGATTCACCTTATTTTATTACGTTTTTTACAGTTTTAACGCATAAAAACAGCAGCGGTTAGCCTGTTAGCACAAACTCCGCTCCTCTCCAGGGAAAGTGACCAAATTATGGCGCTTCGAACCGGATCCATGTTGTTGTTTCAGTCGGTTTCGCTCACAGCTCCGGAGCTTCCCAGCTTTGATTTACTCAGCCCTCCATAAGATAAATAGACTTCATTTTTATTTGTTTTTAAACATAAAATCGAAGCGACCGTGATGAGATATTTACAGTGAGAGCGCAGGAACAGTTTTCCCGTGGTGGCTCAGCCTTTCACACATGGCCTGGATTTAAACCGGATTTAAACTGGATTTGAGGAAAAATTAGCACGCTTATTCTGTGGCCTCCGTGGAAGCAACTGGGAAAGTTAAACAGCATTAAATAAAGTTTAAACGCATTAAAAAAAGCTTCTCCTGCAGAACAAAAGTGCTGGGAAATTGAACTAAGAGGTTTTGAATCGTCCAACTTTATTTATAAAGGAAGTGACACCAAAATACAAACTTTATGTTGGATTTTCTTAATCTCAATCCCTCCTTTGTTATCAGGTGTTAATCCTAAACCCATCATGGGTAGAAACTGTCCACATGATTGGATCAGATGATTGTGATGATGCTCCAAGAACTTCTCACATCAGAGTTTTAAAGACCTGTTGGGGATGACTCTCAGCTACTACCACACCAAAGATATTTTGCTAACAGACGGACAAACGCAGGCAGTTGCGTTGTTGTCCACGTTTCATAGTGGCGGGCAATAAAGTTCACAATAAAAACCCACTGATGTGGTCAGAAACTGGGTTTTCCAAGAGATGAAAACACATTATCACAAATATCCATCTGCTGTTACTGCCTGGAGTGTGTCTGAGTGACCTTTGACCTTTTGGATACAGTTGGGAGTCCCTACTAGCACATCTTCACTATAAGATTATAAATGAGAGGGAATGTTTTTAGTTTAATCTATTTGTTTTGTCATTATTCCCTTTTTTTTACCATCGTTTATCATATTCTGTTGACATTTTGGGGTCTAAAGCTAAAAAGTTTTTCTTTAAGCGAGTTTTATCAAAGTGAATTCAACATTTTTAAACACCTCTGCTTCAGGTTTAAGCTCAGAATTCCTCTCATTTTTTCTGGGACTTTGCTGGTTTCCCTGAAATGATTATAATTTTCCCCCCATTGTGCGTTTAGGTGCTCCTTAAATTCAGTTTAGTCAGAAATTGCTCTGCGGTGCTACGGGGCGGGCGGGGATCCAGAGCCCATAATGGATGTTTGAAAACAAAAGGAAAGGAGCGCCTCACCGCCACACAACATTGTAATTAGAAGTGTGGCTTTGAGATTTTAGTTCAGCTGCTTCAGATGCGATTTTATTTCACAGACACCTGAACTCGAGACTAATCTTTTACACTGGACGGGTTTTAAGTCGACCAGATTCAAGATGGCCACCACAAAAATGGCTACACCTCAGTGCAATTCAGTGTGGTGGTAGCTGAGAGTCAATCACAACACATACTTTGAGCGCCAACGCTAATCCAAAGTTTGACCAAAATGGCTGCAGCTCTAACTCTAAAGCGGCGGGCAATATGCATTCTTTCAGGGACTCTGAGCTTTTAATTTTAATCCTAGAGATTGTCCTAAAACTCAACAGGTGCTGGGATTAATTCACGTTTGAATGAGGTTTGTTTCTGCTGTGAATGGACTCTTTATTTTTAGAGATCCACTCATTCCAGCGTGTCGCCTATTTCTGTCTTCTGAACGCCGTTTTCCCTCCGAACAACTTCCACAATCCCAAAGCTCGGCATTTAAATCGCTTCCCTTTGGGTTTAAAAGTAGACCGTCTTGTTTTTACCCACAAGCCTCTGCGTGTTGGTTAGGACTCATCATCCGGTTCAGTTTGTGATCCTTTAAACGTTCACGTTTTGCTGAAACAAACTGTTTTCCCTGTTTTTTTGGTGGTTCCTGTTTTTTTTTTTTTACAGTTGAACATTTCCAGCTTCTTTTAGCTTTCAGGGATTAAAGTAAAGCTGAGTCAGAGCTCAAATGGAAGCTGATTTTTACTTCAGCGTTTGACAAACCTGCTCTGTAGCTTTGCACGGATAAAACATACAATCTGTAACAAAACAAATATGGGGTCAGCCTCCTCTGTCTTCCTATCAGGAAGTCAGAAGTCTGGCCCCACCAGCTCTAGCTCCTATTTTCCGCCTGCGTTCCCCCTTATATCAACAACTCTCCACACGAGAGACGTCACAGCTGCAGGACCAGCGGGCCAGCACGCTTTGTGGTGTTTGGTGCAGTGAAAGGAGCCTCACATCAGCAATTAGCCGGTGTTTGGGCTGGTTGGAGGCGGGGTTGCTGTTTGTTACTCTGTGTGTATGTGCGGATTTACCTGACATTGATGTGGTCGCGGCAGATGAGCGATTTATCTTTCAGGAGCACCGTTTGGTTGCGAGCGAATGACTCAGCTCGTAATTACAGGAAGAACAAAGCGTCTTTATGCAGATTTGAATTGCTCTAATAACTCTGGTTGAACCGAAGTTATTGACCCACATTCTTTCTGTTTGATGGTTTTATCATTATTACTACAAGAGTGTTGTTACGCATGTAGGTGAAGGATATCACCTCTTTAAACGAGCTAACAGCTAGCTCAAAGTAGCACTACGACCAAAGGGGATTGTTTTTGTCTTAAAGGAATAGTCTGGCCATCTTTGAAGTCATGTTCTATCAATGGTTAGCACCTTATCAGTCATGGAGCACCAAATATGTGAGGCTAACGGCTAGCCAAACGAGTGCCTGATTTAAAAAAAAAAAAAAAAGTTTTTCAGGCTTATGAAACAACTCTTTCTGGTGTGAAAGAATGCTACATTAGCTAAAATTAAAACTACACTTTTGCACAACTTTGTTTGTTCAGGAGCTAAAACTTTCAGTCCTGGTTTTTTTCACACATTCATGTAATTTCACTGTAATAATTGGTATTAGCATCAGGGCCAGGCAGTGAATGGATGAAATAAACAGTCTATTATAATTGTGAGGATTTAATTGTACTTCTGCATTAAAATGAAATGTTTCTCGTCACACGAGGTCGTCGTCTCCGCTGCTTCAAGTCAGAGAAAAACTGCATCTACAGCCAAAACTAAAGATTGTTTAGGGATGCCGTTTTCTCACAATGCCTCAGTGAAGTCAGGTAATAACTGGGCTTCATGTCTCTCCAGTCAATTGTGACTGAAAACTTTCACCAGAACAAAACACCATAACTTTATTTTTTTAAACATGCGCTCAGAAACCTAAATGCTAGTCACAGATTGTTCTTTCCTCATGTTTTCCTCTCATTATGTGGTTTCTGTGAGCGATTAGTTCGACTAAGGTTGACCTGATCACATTCCTGATTACTCCTGAGCCAGGCCCGGGCAAGCAGGGCCTGGAAAAACCTCCGCAGAGTGACGTCAGCATTTCTCTGATGTGCTGTTAAACGGCCGGCCGGGTCAGCGCCGCTGCGATCGTCTCCTGATGTTACGCCTGGCCCCTTTTCCTGGAAGTGTGTGCGTGCACGATGGCTCCGGTGACCCACGCCGAGCTTCCACGCCAGACAACAGGTTGCTGGAGGTGAAGCGATGCTGGCTAAATACATAAAACTTCACGCACGGGAACGTCTGAGTGTTTAGACCCCCACACCTGCAGCTCTATTTATTATTCAAATATAGAAAATTAAATGACACGAACAGCTGCCCTCATCGAAGGGGATATAATAAAAACATGTTTTTCTTATTAATGTCTTAAAAACAACCTCCACACTCTGTAAAACAACATGTTTTATGATAAACCAGGACTTTTTCCATCAATAACACCGGAGCTTCTCTTGGAAACTTCTAGGAAAAAACCTCCAAAGCAACACAGAGTTCATTTAATTCTCATGTTTTTAACTGCGAGGCAAAGCAGTTTGGCATAAATATAACAAACGTACCAGTTTAAAGTTTGTCATTTGAATTGGTGCATTTTTATTTCTGCAAAATGAAAATAATTGAAGCATCTTTAAGGCGGTATCTCACCGAGTGGCGAATGATGGAGTAGATGAGAAAATACGCAGATTTCCTGAGTGTTCGTGACCAGCTGGTTTTTGAAAAGAACAGCTCGTGCGCATTATTTCGTTGCCCGATTCGACAGTGACCCCTACGTTTACGATTTTAATCTGCTTTGCTTTGATTTAACCACCGGTTTTTAAAGGAACCTCCTGGTTTTATTTCTGTTAAGCCGTCTGAACAGCAGCAGGTCCAACAACACGTGACCAGACATCATTCGCTCCTCCGCACCTGAACCTTCAACCTGAGGGGGAAAAACGGTCTTTAGCCTCAAGAACAATCCCTGAAATCCTTTAAATCTGTTCAGGAACCATGAAAACAGGAGTGGGTTTTAATTTAAAGCACGTGAATCGTGTCTTCATCTGATTTTACACACTTCCCTGATGTTTGGAAATCTCCTCGTAGTTGTAGAAGATAAAACCACTTGTGTTTAACTCTTTACTAAAACAGTTTTAATAAACTGATCATGTCTAACAGTTGTTAGTTGTCCTGCCGAAGGCTGTCTTTAACTTTACACATGTTTAAAGGTGTAAAATGCAGCTGTTGTTTTAAGATTTCCGTTTGAGTTTCTCTTCATATGGTCTTTAATTTGTGATGATTTAAAATCTGTTGTTTCTCATAAATTTGTTTAATAGTAGCTCAGTTTCTTCACTTCGTCCTAAAAGACCAATAAAAGGTCACGGCGTAAACAAAAACCTGAAAAATAACTGCTTCTTTTAAAGCGCCAGCACCTTTTTTTTGATCTGAAGAATGTGTTCATCGTTGTGTGAACTCTAAGTATTTATGACTGAGTGAATCTGTGTTGGTTCTGTGGGATTCGATCCCCCCCCCAGCACCAGGACAGATAAAAACAGCAGAACCGGTCGAGTGGAACCACAGATTCGCTTCAGCGAGCAGATAAAGGACCGATCTCTGTGAAACAC
The DNA here is from genome assembly GCA_028566095.1 of Kryptolebias brasiliensis. Classification (NCBI taxonomy): domain Eukaryota; kingdom Metazoa; phylum Chordata; class Actinopteri; order Cyprinodontiformes; family Rivulidae; genus Kryptolebias; species Kryptolebias brasiliensis. The sequence goes on along the minus strand of JAOXNZ010000177.1, from coordinate 1,917,911 downwards.
CTGACAGGATGCCTGCTTCAGCGTTCTTCTCTTCACACGTTTCTGAGTCTGTTCTGTGTGAGCCGAGCTCTCTGACTATTAATCAGCATTCACGCCTTAAAAGATTTATTCTGTTGATCTAACTCCTCGGCTTTTGGGTCTCGTTAAAAGATTGTTGACTCAAACCAAGGCTGAGGGGAGGTGAGGAGGTGGGTTTGTGTTGTCTGGAGCTGTCGGGGCTGGAGGTTTCCCAACTTTAGGAGGTGTTATGGCTATCGCCGAGGAAGAGGAGGGGTAGCTCTGTGTGGTCCTTCACGGTCCTGTAGAGTCGTGACCATGTTGCTGTTGGAGCGAGGTGATCTGAAGGTGGTTTTAATCTGCGGCCAACAAGAATGTTGTAGTGACCCACGGTGGGTGGCAGCTGCTTCGAGTTCCCAAAGAAACGGCAGCTTTGACACGACTTCATCCATTCATCGGCCGTGTGCTACCACACCTGTGGAAAGTCGTCAGTAAAAACAGCTAAAGAAATGACATTTTCTGTTAAAACACGGTGTGAGCGCTGAAAAGAAGCTAATACTGAGCAGTTAAAGGCTAAAATGAGGTGAATACTAAAAGCTACAGAACAGTAGATAAAACAAAAATAAAACAGATTGCTAAAATGAGCCGATCTGTGGCTAAATGTACGCTAAAGCTGAAGTTAGCAAAACAGTAGTTAAAAGTAGAAAAACTATTAGCGAATTAAAACTAGCAAAGCTGTAGCTGAAAAGGAGCCCTAAAAAGACAAAAATTGATCTCAGTGTATTTTTATGGGAAGTTTTGTTTTATTTTGAAAAGTATAAAAGTTAGAAAAACCTAAAGTCGTAGCGTTCCCGTCCTGAATGAGCTGAACGTTTTCGTCTGCCTGACTCGGCCGTTATGCGTTAAAATCCTGCTAATTTAGCCGCGGACTGACGCAGAACAAACTGGGTGTTTCTTTAAAGACCACCTGAAGAGCTGCGGAGGAGGAACCTGCCAGCAAGCTGCAGTCAGACAGGAGCTGCGTTTGGTTCTGTGGTTGTTCGGACCCGGCTGATCCTGCCCAGGCCTTTCCTGCGCCGACCCCTCGTTGGCACTGCACCTGCATTTTAAGCTCCCGCTGCTTTACTGAAAACACATTCTTCTTCTTCATAATCTCACAAATAAAACCTGCTTTTTATGTTGTTTTTATGAATCCACGCTGCCTTTTGTCACTACTTAAACCTTCACGAGTTTAAACTCCCCCCCCGTCTTTTTTTAAAACGCGTCTCTGTTCATGTGTTTTGCTTATGTCAGGAGTAAGAAATGTATGAATCCCTGTGGGACGGACATTGACTCAGGTGGCTTTTCGTTGCTTTGGACAGGTCCCAAATGAAGGTTTCTAGTGCAGACAGGGACACTTTGTTCACACCCCTCAACATTTGTGGTCTCCTGCTTCGCTGCCACCCCCCAGGCTGACATCCAGTTAATTAAAATTCAGTTCCTTGAACTAGAAACCCAGTCATATATAACTAAAAAAAAAAAGCTGAAACTGAGAAAAGAGCAAAACGAGAAGCAAAAGGCTAGCTAAATGCTAAAAGTACCATAAGAAGAGAACAAAGCCAGTAAACTGAAGCAGGTTTCAAAGAGGAACTGGACAGATCTTAATGTGGTTCTATGAGGAAAATGTTTGTAAATAAAGTTAAATATTTTCAAAAGTATAAAAGTTACAGCAGCCATCTCCTGAATGAGCTGAACAGTGGTTGGATTGCAAAAACAGGCAGAAAAATAATAAACAGGAAAGTGAATGATTAGGCGTTCTTTAACAAATAAAACATCAAGTGGATCCATTTAAAGCAGCTTCAAAGGTGGGTCGTAAAGTTTGGCGGCGATGAGGTCGACGCCGTTATCTCGGGTCAAACCGGTGAGTTTTCTCTGCAGTAATAAAAAAACAACAAACAAACAAACTTTGCTCTTTCTTTATTCGTGTGACCCGTTTTCAGCATGCGGTTTGTGTGAAATCCAGAGTCGTGTCGGTGATGGATGATCTGCTTGTACCCAAACATGAAAATCTGTTAATCTCTCAGACAACCGCTCGTTCTCCTCGCCCACTCAGACTGCGCAGCGTTTATTAGGGGTCTGGACCCCCCACGTGCCATGAAAGGGGGTGATATCTGGGTTGAATTAACGCACACACACTGACACACTCTTTTAATTTTCTCGCTGCAGCTCGTGAGCGTGTTGTGCTCATTTGGGCTGCCGTCTCCCTGCGGTGACGCCGGCGTGCCTCCGTCTTTAATGTTTTTACACGAGCAGCGAGCCGCTCTGTCTGCGCACCAGAGCATCCAGAGAGAGGAATTAAGACCGCGGCGCCTTTGTGCCACCGAGGAAAGCCTGGCGAACGCAGACAGCACACGGCGTAGAAAGTCCCGTGTTTTTAACATGTTCTGGCACACTTCTCCGGAGAGAATTACCGTCACCCGGGTTGTTCTGGAAGCCACAAGTGGCAGATAAATTACCCGAGCCGGTTCTGGAGAGTGGCAGGTCAGAACCACTGGAACATTTACCCGTGTTGGCGTCGAGAAGAGAAGTTTATCTCCGTTCATCAACGTGAAAAAAAAGCCGGCGAGGTCTCGTCTCTGGCAGACGTCCAGGAGGAATTTAAAGTCGATTAGTTTGGAATGTTTTCCCGTTTGAAACTCCCAGATTGATCCAATCAACCAAACTTCCCAGAAATATTAACCAGACCCCACCGGCGTGTATCACATGATTACAGCTGCTTTCGTTTGGCTCTCTCTGTTATCGCCCGCAGATGAAAGGCGGGCAATAATGTTTTCGCCCGTGTCTGTGGCTTTCTTCTCATGAACAACTGGAAGGATTTTAATGAAACGTTCAGAAAGTAGTAATATGATGTACACCTGCAACTGAATAACCTGTAGAGTTAGTTCAATTCAAGATGGCTGCCACAGCAAACAGACATAAAAGACACAAAAATGGGTCAGTTTTAGAGATGTTGACCTGAGATTTGGTGTGGTGGTAGCTGAGAGTCATTCACAACACATGCTCTGAACAAACGGCTCTGGTGTTAAAGGTGGCGGGCGATATGCATTCCCCTAATCATTTATTAAAATGTTTCACCTCGAGGACGTGGCCGCGTCTCTCTCTGGGATCTCAGCTGGGATCTGTACGTGTTAAGAAGGAGGTGACGGCGTGCAGCACGACCTTTTTACCAGCTCCTCTGTTATCGCTCAGCTGATTGTACGATGACCACTTCCTGTTTGCTAGCACACGCTCGTACGGTGCCACGCCGCCTCTGCTCGGCGCCGTCAACCGCCAGCAGGTTTATTTTTGAGCCGATATAACCTGACCACCATGTAAGAAAAGCTTTTAACCACCACGCAACACTTTTACTGTGATAATCATTGACCTTTTCTCAGTACTTAAGGTTTTAAAGATCTGATATCATCATAGCGTGACTAATACACAAGATTTATTTATCTTTGGTTAGAGGTGCTTTTGTTCAGGACTTTCATTAAATACTCATCTGGTTCTGAGTCATTACTTCAAGAAATCCTCCAACCACATTATATCAGAATATCTCACACTTTGTATTGAAGCCTGATTTATTAGCGTTAAAGTCCCACTTGGATTTGGTAGATTAATTAATGTGGTTTAGTCGTGTTTTAAGCTTTTATTATTGCGTGTCCCCTGTGTTTACGTGTGGTCGATTGTTTATCTGTACCTACAACTGATTAACTTTTGGAGTTAGCCTGATTTAAGATGAACGCCGCAGCTAATCAACCTTAGCAAATGCAAGAATGGTTGTAATATTTAAGGTAGTCATTGAAAACTATGAAGTTAAATAATAAAAAGTTACCTCTGGTGCCGTTTGAAAGAGTTTACTTTGGTAGTTTTCCAAACACACTGATCTGGCTGGCTGTTGTCTGTAGGTAAACAAACATGGCGGAATCAGACGAGCGTAGAGTCGAGGAGAAGAAGTGAATCTGCTGCAAAATTACAGGAAACGACGGCAAATTTCAGTCTGGACTATTTGAAGAGGAGTGTTTTGTAGCACGCTGGAACGAATTTGTCTCATCGGGTTATATTTTCGGGTTTCGGTTTAGTTTGTTTTAAAAACGATGCTTATCTGCAGACTTTACTCACTTTAAAAATGTCTGCTTCTTCCATCCTAAACGGCTCTCTCATGGTCATCACCATTGTTGACCCATTTTCTGTAGATAAACAAACTCGTAGTTAGCAGCCGGTCACAAGTTTTGTTTACAAATTCTTAATTTGAGGACACATTAACCATTGATGTGAGGGAAAACATGTAATGGATTTTGTTTTTTACTTTATGGTATTCATATTTTCTTGACCAGTCTTCATAAACTTGCAATAAGAACCTTTATAAGCTAAAATTGACGTACTCTTGAGCGCTAACAGATCTGATATCTTTCAATATTAGGTAAGATTGTGCGTAACGTTGTTTTCAAGGTTTGACTAAAACAGCCAGAGAGAAATTCAGTGTTCAGTTGAATGTTTTTGTAGAACATCAATGGCTAATTGTACAGGTCGTTTACGGGTATTTTTGTTAATGTAATAACGCCTCACGTTTTCTTTAAAATGTTGTGTTTAGAAAGTCCTCCTGAATTATTTGGTAGCTCCTTTAGACCTCCATTCTGGGTCGTTCTTCAGGGAACGACGGTTTAGTTTGTCTCATTCACGTTCAGACAGCCTACTGCTGAGATGACCAGTCTTAGTTTTTAGTTAACCAACTCTTTTTTTTGTTTTTCTCCGTCCTGTGACGCAGGTGAACATAGATGACACGATCCTCTGACTCGTGCTGAACAGTTGATTCCTAATATTGCTGTGAAACTTTCCCCAGGAAGGAAAAACATCATAAAAAACACGTGTAGAAGCTTGGAATCCGACTAAATCAGGATCAGATCTGCAGATTGCTGTCTTATATGAGACTTTGGCTCCTTTGAGTAATAAAAGTCAGTGGGATTTCTCTTCTGGCTCTCGCTGACGGTTTTCTGACTTCAGGGGAATTATGATACCTTTGCAGTTAATTTCGAGTAGAAATACAGAAAAAAGGGGGCTTTATTGCGCTTCTGTTGGTCGATCTAATCGAGGCTGGAGCCCGCTTGTCTGTAGGGAAAAGAAAACAGCCTTATTGGAAAAGAAAAGGTTGGGGTAATTTAACAAGAAGATGACATTTGATTGGCAGAGATGAAGAATGAGTCATTCATCCATCTCATTGGATTTAAAGCTGTAAAACTATTCTGAGCTGTGGCAACACGTGTGTGCGTTTGTGTGGTTTCTGTGCATGTATGTATCCACGCTCGTGTTCATATGGGTAAATCTGATCGCTGAAGTCACTAAAATTAGCGGTGTTGGCTTTGCTGCTCTGTGTGTGTGTGTGTGTGTGTTGGAGAAAAATGAAAGTAGTCTGAACAAACCACAACACAGAAGCCAGATTTCAGATTTAAAAGCAGATATTTCTTCCCTCTGAAGTTAAACCACCACTCGACAGATTGTTCCAGTTGCTTTGTGGCTTCTGTCGGTTTCTGAAAACTTGACCTAGAAAAGTTGGGTTTCAATTTGCTCAGCAGTAAACGTGAGATGTTTGATTTAGGCGGGGGACACCTTGTCTCACCTGACTGGATCTTTAACTCCTGTGGAGATGCAATAAGACCAGAATGCAACCAAACATCTGTCGAGTGCAACCAGGGAGGAGCCAATTACTGGTTTCAAGGTAAACCACAGGCTTAAACAGTCACGGTGTTAAAACCATTGAAGGTTTTATCTGTGGTCTTGTCATGGAGGCAACACAACATCATACTGTTCCTATGGTTTATGGCCTTTTTATTAAAATACTGGCGAACAAAACAAATAATTTTTTTTCTGGCTTAAGGTTTTTATCCCGTCAGAATCTCATACCAGCCCACGCCTTGGTGCAGCGGTGGGCAATCCTGGTCTTCGAGGATGTTTTACTTCTTTCCCTGCTCCAACACACCTGATTAGGTGGTTAAATGACCCCTTAATGTTCTGCAGAAGCTTGTTAATCAGCCTTTGATTCAAATCAGGTGTGTTGGAGCAGAGAAACAAGTAAAACCTGCAGGATAGTGGCCGTCGAGGACCAGGATTGCCCACCCCTGCCTTGGTGCGACAAACATTTCACACGTTTTCTGTTGCAATTTTATGGGTTTTTTTGTGTGTTTTGGAATAATGTCAAGGATAAAGCCAACCGTAGGAAATGTGTGAATCTTCGCCTCAGATTGGATCTGACCCGAGACGGTAACGTTTGTTTGGAATCGTGTTTAGTTGGGATTCAGCTCGGTGCGATGAGTAAAACTCAAGCTAGGTTCTATCAACAAGGTGAGGATTTTTTAAAGAAAAATGCCAAACATATCCATGATCCTCATCACGAGCCTACAGCCGTCAGATTGTTGTTTACTAAGAAGTAACGAGACACTTCTCTCACGAGACGGGATTCTGGGTCCATGAGAACAAAACGAGACAAGATTTTAACATTTTAGGAAAAAGGGTCAGACTGAGAGGTTCAAACTTTATTTTCTCAGCTTTTAAGTTAGTGAGCTCAGCGTTAAATCTGTTCTGTTTTAAATAAATGCACAACAGACTCTTCTTCTCAGCATGTAGCTGTAGAGGAAGCTGCTTGTACAATGCATGGTCCTAAAGCCTGACCCGTTCGTTCAAACTGCTGCCACACAAATGGTTTAAAGTGATGGAGTCATTTCAGTGATGATTTCATCCGGTTTTAATTCAACATGAAATCGTGTAACGTTCAGTCTCTAGAGATCCTGTTATTCCCGTATTGTTTACTACTGTAGAAGAGTTTTATGGGTGCTTATAACAGACAAAGGGCATAAAAACATTTTGAAGCCTTTTTTGGTGTCAATGCGACATCAGAAAATTAAACATTTTATGGACTAAAAACAGAACAAACTTTGTTCAAATGAAACTAGCACTCCTTGAAGGGTTGCGTGTCGCCCGCTGACTTTCATGCCTAAGTTTCTAACAAAGGTCTTGCTTGATCTGTTAGTCCTCTGAGTATGTTTTGGGAATGACTCTCAGCTACTACCACACCAAATCTGAGGTCAGTATCTGTAAAACCGGCTGACCTTGGTGCACCTTCGTTGTTGTGGCCCACAGGTAGTCTGGAGTCTGTTTCTGGTGTTTTTTTCCCCAAAGCTTTGTAGTTGAAGAGTGTTTTGTCTGGTTCAGTCTGCCAGCTGACGGCCCGGTTTGATTCTGTTCATCAGCGAAGCAGCTGCCCGACTGGACCTGTCTGGTTCGGTTGACTTCACTCTGCAGGGCTTCAGCCTGACTCACTTCCTGCAGACAGACAGTGTATCACAAACACGCCAACTTTGTGTGGACGCTTGTTTTGTTTGTTTTAATTTCCGTTTTATTCACTTAAAGTCATTTCAGGCTCATCTTTGTCACAGTGACTGTAATATAACTGAGATCTCCAGCAAGGGAGTCGGCACAGCCAGGTCCTCATCAGAGGAAAATGATCTGCAGGGTTGTCATTTTCTGGAAGGAGAACATGCTCAGGCGTGTTTCAGAGCACGTGTACATGCATGTTTGTTGTGTTCCTTCTCTGGGAAGAACAGGCCTGAAAGTGATAAGCCTTCAGCCTTGGCTCGGGCGCCGCAGATTAGGAGACACGGTCTTCAGCTCTGAGATCATCACTGATGTGATTGTTTAGGATTTTGTTTCTCATTAACACTCCAGTAATGATACGTTCCTGTAAAAGGAAAAAAAAAAAGATTTCCACCCACTGATACCGCCGGCACTTAATTACAAGTTTTAATTAGATTGGAAATATGCAAAAATCAAAACAGCTGTGTAACTGTAAATTGTTTTCTGAATGCTGCAGGGGTTTCCCCTCCTTTTCTTTTTATCACAGAATAGTGAGCGGCTTTAAAACCTCAACTAACACATAAAGAGAAACTGATCCAGAGCCAGCTTAATCACAGCCTTGGCTGCCCTCGGGGTGTTTTGGACCACTCCGGGACGCAGCAGGTTTCTGTCTGACGAGGCTCGAGCATCTTTGTGTCACGCCGGCTTTCGCTGTCATGGTTTATATTAGAGCCGCACAAGACTGGGAAGAATTAATGTAAGAAAACCGACTGTTGAATCTTTTTGTGAGCAAGTTTTACAGCATTTACTGAGGCTGTGTGTAGATTATATATTGAAACTGAACTTTAGATTTATAGCAGTGAAAAGATGACCAGGTTAGCATCTTAAATTCTTTACAGCATACACATATTTAGGCTGAAATAATAAATCAGGACTTATTCTTTTATAAACGTTTCTTTACCGCCTTGAACAGCAGCCTTTTTTAAAACCGTCCATCCTAAATGTTGAAGTGTTTGGTTTGGAGCATCGTTCACAGATATTTAAAGCCGGCTCAATAGGCTGCGACCAGTTAACAAACACGTCTCAACGTTTGCAAAGGTTTTCATTTTTGAATTTGAGCCATTTTCAACTAATTTTCTCTCAAGTCCGTCGTTGTGCGTGTCCAGAACCCTTCTCAGCTTTTTTTCTTTCTTAAATAACTTTATTTTTTATATTTTCCATCAACACATTTGTTGTCAGAAATGAAACGAAAATAACACAACATGGGAGACCTGTTGATTCTCCCCTTTCTTGTCAGTTTTTCCAACAATTTGAAGTCATTCACTCAAAGTTTTTGGGTCTTTCTGATTCCAAGCTACAAGTTAAGAATTTATATTTGTCTTTTTCCGCGTCCATAATCATCTGAGAGATTACCACAGTATAATACAACAACCTTTTCAGGCAAATCCTGTCCCAGAGTCTTTCCTAATTCCCTCCTTATTTCTGAACATGTCCACAATCTGTTGGTATAGTTGATACTGGTCATTCTGCACTTCCCACATGGAAAGCTTTAGATGGGAGATTTACTGCAGCTGAAAATTTGAACATTTTGTCTCATATTGAGTCTCCACCGGTCACAGCCCAGAGAGATAAAACCTTAAACATTAGGATTAAAAGAGGCCAAACAGAACCTGTGGATTGATTGGAGGAATCCAGTTCCACTTCTTAGGTGTTCGTTTAAAACTCAGTATTGTTATTTAAAAACCTGCTTCTATTAACTCAAAATTCTGATCTTGTATTTTTAGTTTTTATTACTTCATGCTTGTCTCATAACATCATATTTTTCTGTCTTTATTTGTAAACAAACCTCTCAGGCTTATACCTTGGTCTAATAACTTTTCTTTGGGTGGGACGCTCCTCAGATCCTTCAGACTGTCCTCCTTTCTTCTTCTCCCGTCCCTCGTCTTTATCTCTGAATTTCCACCTGAGTTCCTCTTCCTCCCACTCCTCCCTGGATTTAAGCCACCGGCTCCTCGGATCTGAACTCCATCTTCTGAGGGTAATTATGAGCTCAGCTCGGCGAGGAGCGGATCGTTTTTAAACACTGGTTTGAGGCTCAGACCTCCTCATTAAAGCTGTGTTAGACTGTCTTTTGTGACTCCAGTGTGGCAAAGTAATGGTTAACTTTGCAAGATAAACACAGAAAGATTGAGTATGATTAATAGATCATTATTATTTTGAAAATTTAACTTTTTATTATCTACAGTTGAATGTATGTTTTTTGCAAGAATCTGACTTTCTATTTTGTGGAGATTCTCCGTTTCCTGCTCTGGACCCGTTTGTTTCCTGCCTTTCTGTGCTGTCCTGATCCCGTCCCTGATAAACCCGGTCCAGGTTTCGGCCTGCAGCCACCCCCCTGCCCCCGCCGGCCGTTTAGCCCGAAGCGCTTCGCTCTCCGCGGCCCTGGATCATTACCCTGCAGACAGACGCACACCGACCTTTTCCAGAGGCTAAATTTAGACCCGCCGAAGAATAGGAGGAAGGGAGGGAAAAATAAACGGGAGATAAATGGATAGATGGAATGTTACAGAAACTTATTTTTTGGAGGGGGGCAGAGCAGCGAGGTGGGGGAGGCGGTGTTTGGTCTCAGACCTGTTGGACAATAACCCAAAGATGGTTATCGGTCGTTACGAGCTCCGTTCCAGCTGCTGTGACGTCAGATATGCTTGGAAAAGCAGATCTGCGTGTTAAACCTGCTCACTCGCTGATTGCTGCTGCAGATGGTGTGTTTCTCTTGGAACGGAGAATGCAGGTGGCTCCGGACTGCAGACTAACAGTAAATTAGTTTTTGTGCTTTGCTCTTTGCTATAAATAGAAGCCAGGAAGGCCTGAAATGCTGCGTTTCACCTCTGCCTGACTGCAGGAAATTCTTCCTGTCTGGAGGAAAGTTTGCCAGATTGTACCAAAGCTTTTGTCTGAAAACTTAGGTTTTCTGCTAACTTGTCTTCTCAACCATAATCTAATATCTGTCATGTAGCACGTGGTTCTTTATTGTACATTAATGAGGGAAGATGGACGTAAAGATGCACCAGTTTTGGTTTTGTGGACGACACTAATTTCCTGTTATTGAACAGTACGATAATTAACAGAAATCTAAATATTATTTTGTCTATTTTCTTGTTAAATTGAACATTTGACTCACCGTTTACAGTGAAATGTTCACACTAAGAAACATCACCAAGTTTAGTTTTCTTTCTGTCACTGGAAACTTACAGTTATTATCCTCCCAAATGATTAAACAGGGATTTGAACAAAAATAATGACAGTATATCTGCTTTACAAACCAGCTCGTTAACATTTTATCTTTTTTGTCTGCCCTCTTCCAAACATTTAGGTTCATTATATCACAGGAAACTTAAATTACAGCCCGGTCCAAGGTAATATCGGTGAGGAAAAAAAACAAACAAACCAACAAAACCATGGCTTTGTTGATTTTATTTTACCTGCAGCCTTTCCTCCTGAATGATCCTGTGACGTACGCAGGTGCACAGTAAAGACAAGACTATTATTTTAGTAAAACAAAGATAAAATTATCACTGCTGATATTCTTTTATTATTGTCATTAGCACAGTTAGGGTTGTAATCTGTAACACCAGTCTGTTCTTTTCAAGATTGAAACCCTCAACAGATATTCTGCCTCTTATATTATACAGATAATAGTCTCCTTCATTGAATAAAACCACACACACACACACACACACACACGAGACGGGCTGGTACTGACCCGACATGGCGCATTAGCTGTGGTGCATTTACTGACCAGGGGAAATATTAACGTTGGACCGGTCAGTCACCAGTCGGGGTCTAAATGAGACTTAAAAGTTATTGTCAAAGAAAAATGATTAAAGTTAAAGAAATGTTTGTTGTAGTAGGATTTGTCTCAAAATAAAGCATAGACATTAAAAACAAAAAAAAAGTCAAATATTGTGAATAAATACCCATAATTTGCAACAGAAGCACACCTGTAGCATCACCTGTTCTGTTTCTTCAGACCCTGCTTTCAGGCCTTGAATGAAATAATGAAATAATGTGATGGTTAAAATCTGATCCTGGATCGTTTTCAGAGCAGGTCAGGTGTTTGAAAGCGTCCTGCAGTGAGACGTCTGTCCGTCACAAACAGAAAAACAGTCTCATTGTCTTCATCTGGATCTGCACCCAAACCCCAAAGTCTCTCTTTTTTTTTTGGAAACTTTTTTTTCCTGTTACGGAGTCATGTTTTGTCTCGTTTGTCGTGACTCCGCCATTTATTTTTAGCGCCGAAAGCTTTTGTTGCTAGGAGACGGCTTGTCTCAGGAGAGGCTGGGTGAAGGAGGGAAAGTATGAAAGAGAAAAGAAAGAAATGGCCTCGTTGTTGAGGGAGGAGAAGGGGAGAAATCTGTGAAAGCTCAACGACAAACGAACAAGCCTGTGAGTCAGCAGGGACATCTGCAGCGCACACGCAGTGGGCATGGTTGCTATTCCTGTGTTCTGTCTGTATGTTCTGTTCGCCCACGCATGAACCCACTTACCTCTCCACGCTAACCTGTGGCGTGGATCTTTGTGTGTGAGGGCTATTAGCTCACCTGCTGTCTTAGAGGTGCCTCTGGTCGTGTTGCAACGCTGTACCCCGTTATTTAGCAGCGTGTCGTGTCACAGTAACTAACCTGTCCTCAGAGACAAGAGTCTTATTGTCTGGAGTATGAATCATATGCTTCGACCAAATTAGTAATCTGCTTTCAAATAGCTGTTAGCAGCCATCACAGCCAGCTTGTCTGTCCTCTTGGCTTTCTCTCCGAGCACCACAGGAGATCAGATAGCAGCTTGTGGTTTGTTAGTCATCGGGAACGGGCCTGTTTTTCTGGATTTAAGATGCCTTTTTGTAAGATTTTAATGTGCATTAGCTGGCACTTTGAGGACAAACACAGGGAGGGTTGAAGAAAGTGAGTATCTGCACCTTTGGAGATAGTTATCAAAAGAAATGCCGAAGGCTGAATCCCATTTCTCCCCTTCCCCCTATATGTGCATTCATGTCGAGGGGTGTAGGGCCTCCCAATTCCTTTAGTGATGTAGGGGGAGGGCTGAGGGGTTTGCTCTCTGTTACACACATTTCATGTTTTATAAAGAGCACAGTTTAAAATATCTTAGTTATAGGAACAATCATATTCATTGGTTTGTAAGTTGGCAAAATAATTGGTTTGGGTGTGGACGGTTATAGCCTCAAAATTATATCACGATATCCAAGAAATGAAAAGTAAGGAGTGTTTTCCTATGAGCTACATGATGACTGTATGAATCTGTTGCTAACAGTAAAGTATTCTTGGTCGTTTCCCCAGAAATCTTTAGTAAAGTAACTGAATATTCACTGAAGTAACTGAACCTGGGATTCCTCTGGAGTCTCGACAATACACCGTCTCCTAAAACCTGCAGTCAGAGCTTAAACACGAATGCAAATTAAAGCATTTCTTGAATAAATGCATATCACCCGCTGCCTTGCGATCCAAAAACCTTACATGCAATATGTTAGTGTTGAGTATGAGTTAAGGATGACTCTCAGCTACAACTAGGGATGTTTTATATTAAGGAAAAACACTCAGTCTTTAAAAAACCTACTCTGTTTGGCTTTGTCTGGTAATTATTTAGTTTTTCTTTGAATGTTTGACCAATCTGCTCTGGTTCAGCAGGTCCTGTTTAATCCCACAGATGGGAATAAACACCTACCAGCCTACAAGTTTAAGACCAATTGGCAGCAATTCTTGCTTCTCGCACCAGAAGTTTCAGCACAACACATTTTAAAAGCAGAGAAAGCATCTTAACGAGCTCCAATCTCAGCTGCTGCTTCGTGGTTCAGGACCGTCGTTCGATCTTTATGGTGCAGCAACGTTTTATTAAAATATTCACCCTCAGACTGCACACTCATATCTGTTGTTCAAGAACAACTAACCATAACTAATAATCCAGAAACACTGAACACCATCTGTTGCATTTTCACATGAATTTTGTCGCTTCCTTTTTTTTCTGAAATGGTTTTCGTTTGTATTTTTTACTTTCACCTTGTCAGCAGCTGCTGTTTAAAACTGAAACCTTCGCTTCTGCTTTCCTGGCTGTATTTGTTGCTGTTTGTGGACTCAGAGCTGCACGTTACCTGTTCAATAACGGGCTTCGTTATTATCGTGCCCCCCGCTCGGTCAGTTTTTCCATGACTCATTTAGACTACCTTTACACCTGCTAATAAAGTGCAGTCTGTATGTGGATAAGAGAAAGCACATGTTGATGTCAGAGGAAGTTCTTTGAACTCGCAGAGCTGCGTTCAGATTTTATTTTTGAATTTTGAGTAGACCTATGACTGACGCACTTTGTCTAAAATAATGGTTTCAAACACAGCTTTTTGCTTTTTTCCTTCTTGTCTTGAAGGATTCAAAGCAGCTCTAGAAACAAGATCTTCCTATAAAACCCTGATAATTTCTTTTTCCGATATAGTAAGTTTTATTTCGGTTTAAATTGCGTACTGTTGTCTAATTGATCCTGCAGAGTTTGTACCGTGCAGACTTAGAAGCATATGTTTGGCATCACATCCAGTTTACCGGCTCTGTTTTTGCCTGTTCTTCATCTGGTTTTGTGCTCTTCTATTGTGGTTGTTTTTCAGTGTTTTTGTAAGTTTTTATAGAGCTTCCCCGAAGGGTTTTCCTATCAAACGTTGACAGGGCAATAAAGGATCAAAGGAATAAACATTTAGCTGTGAAATATGCCAGAATATTGGTTGCATCAGATCCTGATAACAGCCTACATACGTTATGTTTTATGTTATATGATTGTGTCAGGAGGCAGTGTTATAGTCCGTTCCTGTGCATTTTAACGCTGTGGAGATGTGACGTGCTGTAGGGTGTGGGAAACCAGTTGTAACTTTGGTATTTAGGCTAACGTGTTTCTTTACAGTCTTACACAAACAGAATTCAGCATTGTTATATTGCGCCCATATGTTTCCCAGCCTTTCTCGGCTTTCTCAGCCTGATTGCCAAGCACATCTGGTCCTAATAAGGTGTGTGTGAATGTGTGTGGGAGACTGCCTTCACTATTCAGCCTTTCAGCCTGGCCTTCTGCACAAGTGTTGAGTCTTCTGCTATCCAGATCACAAAAGCTATACTTTAACTTTTGTATAATGGTGCATGTGCTCCTCTGAGTGTGTGTTCTGATAGTAGTTATCAAGCCGTATCTTATATTTTGTCTGGTCGTGTTTCAAGGTCTGATAATCTTTAAAAACAGTGTAGATTTTCCAGCTTTGATGCTGATAGCAGGGATAGTTTGGTGTAACTGCCGTCTGTGGGAAAAAGATTCGAGCAAAATGGTCATCGGGAGCTCGCATGGAGCCACCATCAAATATACCCGCCTTTAAAAAGCTCTTCAGCAACACAGTAGTCTATAAATCACCAAAAAACAAAGTGTTTAACCCAGAGTTATACTGTCTCACCTGAACAGGGTTTGCCTTTCCAGAATGGGCCTACAAGCCGGAGTCCAGCCCGGGCTCCAGGCAGATCCAGCTGTGGCACTTCATCCTGGAGCTGCTGAGGAAACAGGAGTACAACGATGTGATCGCCTGGCAGGGAGACTACGGCGAGTTCGTCATCAAGGACCCGGACGAGGTGGCCCGGCTGTGGGGGGCCAGGAAGTGCAAACCGCAGATGAACTACGACAAGCTCAGCCGAGCTCTGAGGTGAGGTTTGCAAATAAAACACAAATCTGTCAGAATAACTTGATAACTTGACCTAGCTGCTGTTTTCCACACGAGTCTGTAACAGGTTACAGGATCAGAAAGTATCCCTCTCCATGTGACGCATTCTTCCCATAAACTCACATTTAACATTTTATTCCTCGCCGTCTGGAGAGTAAATAAAACAAAGTTTACTCTGCCGGGTCGGTTTTCCTTTTCCTGCCCCCAGTTTTCATCCCTTTGTTTGACTTTCTGCAAAATGAACACAAGTTACCTTTAAAAAGCTCAACATAGGATTAAACTGAGCATTTAATATTGGCTTCTTTGTAATAATAGTAGTTTAAGTGACTCTTAAACACGGTTCACAGCTTTTTCTTTCCTCTTTGGTTAAATTATGTAATAAATATAGTTAAAATTAGAGCTGCACAGATCCACTGTGGGTTATGGTTCAGTAATAATGATGAAAACACCCCTACTTTATATTTTATGCATATGTTTAAAGACTTGTTGGGTCAGTGTTAAAGTTGGACACTAATATAAGAAAGAAAATGTGTAAAAACTATAAAATAACTTAAAATGAAACTTTTGCTGCTGTAAACATGAACAAAGGAGAAAAAAGAGATTTTAGAAAACAGCCTCTAAACTCAAATGATTTTCCCTGATAAATTATATTTGCATAAATAAATTAATCTTTAAGCCATTTAGCTTTGGCTGTGATCACTTAAAGCAAATCTGTGCTTCTAATTTTTCCAGATTGGTTTGTAACTTTGGTATTAAACCAAGCTGTGTTGTTTAAGAAACCGAAGCGTGCATCTGTGCTGCGTGCTGAAACTCCAGGGTGACGGCCAATTTAGAAACACACACCTTCACCCACTGCGGAGCAACATGTGGGATGCTGCAGAGTTTTATTTAGACACCAGTATGGTCTCATCCTTGTTTACACAATCTCTCACACACACACATATATCTAGGCATCGTTGTTGCCTCCCATGTCGTAGTTACACTGCCTCATCACCACAAACACACACAGTCATGCAAACATGCCCACACACACACACACACACACACTTAAATAAACCTGACAAATCTGAAAGTTTCATCCTTTTATTCACTGATTTATCAACAGAATTTAGTCGTTTCAGGGAAAAGTTTCATTAAACTGTGGAGGAAAAAATGTGCAGAAATACATCAAAATGCTGAACGGCAGCTGAAATTACCTGATGGACGTTTAACAACAAACACTCCACTAGCTATCAGGATTAATACAACTAGAATCAAGAAGCTAAAGGTATCTAAAGGCTGGCTAGAAGCTAAAGTAGCTCAGGGTGCCTAGAAGCTAAAAGTAGCTCAGGGTGCCTAGAAGCTAAAAGTAGCTAAGGGTGCCTAGAAGCCAAAAGTAGCTCAGGGTGCCTAGAAGCTAAAAGTAGCTCAGGGTGGCTAGAAGCTAAAAGTA
>JAOXNZ010000177.1:1867963-1879548 GCA_028566095.1 Kryptolebias brasiliensis | reverse complement strand
ATCAGAACCTGCAGGTTCTGATCCATACAGGCTCAGATATATCCATACACCCCTCTAACATTTGCTGAAACAGCCCTTAACAGCTGGACCTCAGTACCTCTGCTTGGCAGAATCTGTAAAGTTCATTTAGGCTGTTTGGGTTCCTGCCTTTTAATCATAATCCACTGATCGGGTTCAGGTCAGAACTTTAGGAACTTTAGGAACTTTAGGGCGACCGTTCCAGAACCCTGACGTTGGCCTGCTTTATCTAATCAGATCTTTTTCCCGTTGGAACAGCAGGTTTAGCTCATGGTTCTCCAACCTTCACAGTCCAAAAGAGTCATTTCTGCCTCTTCATTTACTAAATAAAAAGTCTCCAGAACCACAGAACATCCCAGAGTCGTGACCGGGCCCTGGGCTAAAAGAGTGTTTTACAAATACTGCAAATAAAAACTGTCTAAAACTAAACATACATGTTAAATTGTTGACAGTTGTTGATATTTTTACATGTTAGGACAAAAGAAAAAAACATATTCATGTAAAAAAAATGAAAAATATTTGATAGTTTATACTCCCCTGGATTAAAGTTAAATACTTTCCTTCATTTATTTGTTGAAATAATAAAGAACATTGTTAAACAGAACTAAAATGTAGGTCATTGTGTTTGATATTTAATTGTAATTTACTGATTTTTTTTTCTTTATTTGAACTTAAATTACATTTCTTATGAAAGGAAAGCTTTTACTTCTAATTCCTACAGCTATCAAATTGACTTATTTTGCAGAAACCCATATTTTATTTATTTATGTTTTGCTACTCAGCAACTTGCCTTAAAGGAATAAAAATAAATTAGTTTTCTGCTGGATTTGAGGGGAAGATCCCGCTGCGTGGCGGCGAATTGGATTAAAGAAGCAGGTGAACTTTGACCTGATCAACATCTCCTGTTAGTTCTTTCACATATCTGCAAAAATCCTCCTGGAAGAGTTTGTCTTTCAGTGTGATTCCAAGTGAAAATGGACGTATTTTCTCACAATTTTGCCAAAATTTAGAGATGGGTGATTAATCAACTGACCCGTTTTAATCAACTGACAAGCAGGAAAATGCTGCTACAACCAGCTCAGTTTTTAAACCTTCTATGTTTTATTTTTAAGCGTTGACGTTGTTCGAAGGGTTGTTGGGTACAGGTTTATTTGAGTAAAGCAAAATATTGTTTTATGTTGACCAAAAAAAACAGGGTGCACGTCGGCCATTAGCTTTCTATTAGTGTGATTCCAAGACAAAATTTGCACGTTTTCTTGCTGTTTTGTGTTTCTAACCAGTCCCAACCCAGAGAGAGACAGATTGTCAGCTGCAGTCAATCATGATCGCCAGCAGGAAGTTAATAGTCCTTGATCTCGTCAAATCAAAAGCCCCTCCAGAACCTTGTGCACCACTTATTGAAAGATTTTAGTGAATGTAATAAAATAAATAGTTTAAAGCTCCATATTATTGTGACTTTCTTGCTCACGATGAGTGTCTGTAAACGTCTTACTGCTGCTGTTTTTTTTTTAAAGAAATGAGTCACAACGTGCAGGAGTTCCCCAGGCTCACAACAAACAAAACAAACAAACAAATAAACCTCGTTAAACAACAAACAGCTCAACAAGTCGTCCGAATCAATCAGTTTTGCTCTCCAAACGGGGACAGAACCGTCAGGACGCTCTGAGTGAGTCCTGCGCAGCTCGACGATTATTCTGCTTCTCTGCATGATTGCAGCACAAAGTGAAAATGGAGACGAAGTGGAGATGAGAGGCGAAAATCGATATCTGCAGTCAGCGTGAGGGAGGGGGGGGGATTAGGAGGAAAGTGTAATAGTAGCAAAGAGAGAGGGAGGAATAAAGTAACGGGAAGTTAGGTAATGGTCTTCCACAGGAAATGGAGTTCGTAGGGGCGGATTGACTCCGCTTTGAAACACTCAGATAAAGGTCGCCTCGGAGAGAGGCTCGGAGACAGAAAGGGAGGGTTTCAGAATGTGTCTGAGGGAGGAATTCCCCCGCCTCTACTGCCCCGGCCAAGAAATAGTGTGTGAGTAAGGAGTGCATGCAGAGCGGAGGCTTGTCTGGGCAAATTGCGAAGCACTCCTCACTATTTCCATGCTGCGCTGTAAGCCTGCTTTGTGTTTACCCTACAATATGGCCTCCTGTTTTCTGTGTGCACCTTCTAAGGGTGCAGGCTTTGTGTAATGTGAGTAGGACCTGTTATGTAATGCACATGCAGATTACTACTCTGGTACAATGGTGCATTGACTTGACTTGTTGTAGCCATTTTTGTTTTTGCCAGTGTTGATTAGCTGTGTTGCCCGTCTTGAATCTGGTTGACTCCAAAAGTTAATCAGCTGTAGACGGACATCCAGTGATCCCTTTCTGAGGGTTTCATTCAAATCTGTCCTCTGGTTCAAGAGATTTTTTGCTAACAGACAGTGGCAGCTGGTAATTACTGGCTGCCAACTCTAGATCCAGCTTTGCTTTTATCATCAGAAATGTCGCACTTTAATTTTATCACTTTTTTTCCTAGGCTGTTCATATTGTATACAGCGATTAGGCTTTGTTAGTGTCTGAATGCCTCATGAGTAACCCACGCTGTCTGTTTCCTTTTTGTCTTTCAGAGTCTCAGGAATAAGGTGGGCAAGTGCCGAAGTCGCGCAACCAAAGACAAGACAGGATGAGAAAGAGAGGCCCTGACAGAGGGAAGAATTAGGCAGGAAGCAGAAAAGACAAAACGAGGGACGCCAAGGAGATTCTCTGGGATAAATAAAAGGAGCTGTTTGGAGAAAAGGCAAGCCAGACAAAAACAAAACACAAAAAAGATGAAGCCGATAAAAAAGCAGGGCCGGCGCTCTCCTCAGTCCACCCGGACCAAAGGGGGGAAGCGTCGCGGAGCTGGGGACACCTCAGACGGAGGAGAGAAGAGGGACTCGGATGAGAACAGAGACAGAAGTAGATCCCCTCAAAACCGAACTCCCCCTCTTTCTTTTTCCTCTGGTTCGCACTCAGAGTCCTCTCAGGCCGGTTCGGTGAAGCTGAGGGACACTTCAGACGGCGAGGGGCTGTCGGAGACGACAGTATCGGTCATGATGGACTCTGGGAAGATGTCAACATCCTCTGACGAGAGGTCCGGGAGGTCAGCTCTGAGTGGTGGCGGCAGCAGCAGCCACTGTGACAGCGGGGGCAGCAGTTGTAGCAACAGCAGTACACCGAGCGCCAACAACAGTCCAAACCCAGCCTCCAGCCGCAAAACGGCCACCTTCAAGGCTCGCGTTCCCAAGAAGAAGTACACCTCTGAACACTGCTCAAATGCTAATCACAGCAACCCTGCGTCCAGTACGCCCCCTCCTCCGTCTCTGAGCAGCGGGGTCCTCAACCAGGCGTCCACAAGTTCAGGAGGCGATGCTGGTGCCTTGCACTCTGAGGGTCCCCAGGGTTCGCCAGGACCCCCAACGCTGTCCCTGGGAGGTGAGAGACCCGGTGAACGGTTGATGGATGCAGAGCGAGTGTCACCCAGTCCCTTACCCCGCTGTTCATCAACAGACACTGCCAGTGAACACTCAGCAGACCTGGAAGTAGTTGGTGACACAGTGTCACAGGCGTCCACACGCTCAGCGCCCAGCCTGTCAGACGCGCTGTCAGACACCTTGGCTAGAGGGTTAAAAAATCAGCGGATCCTCGCTCGCCAGCTCAGGAGACTGAGTTCTGAGGAAGGAGGAGGTGAATGGAGGAGTTCAGGCTCTGTGTTCCGGGCTGGCGTGGTCCGGAAGGTCAGCGGTGAATTTGGGTGTGTAGAGGTGCAACTAAACGGGGAGAAAACGCTGTGCCGTTATCCTTATCGACATGACAGCCCCCCAGGGGTGGTAGACATTATCCTAGATGCATCACCACCTGGTGTTCATACGATACCTGTTGGCACCCGTGTCTGTGTACCATTTGGCAATGAAGAGGGTAACGAAGGCCAGTGGCAGTGGTACCGGGAAGGTGTGGTGACCAAGGTAGACACACACCCTGCAGTGGCCAACCACTACCGTGTCCTGTTATGTGAGGGACGACCTCATTCTGTGGATGACGAAGACAGCAGAGATTCCACTCAGGCAATATGGGTCTCCCGGCAAACTCTCCGGCTTCTGGTGCCACCATGGGACCTGGATTTGCCCTCTGGTGGGGGCCACGAAGAAGAAGAGGGAGTCAGAGAAAAGGATGAAAAGCATGAAGAAAGGCATGAGATAGATGTGGAGCAGGAGGTGTGTCACCTGAGCCGAGGAATGACCCCTTGCGTGGGTTCAGTGTTCAGGAGGGACATGTTGTACCCAGGAATTGTCCCGGTTTCCTCCTCTGCTGGCTACAGCATTACCTCCCCGGTTACGCCAACGCCCGTGCTGAGCCTGGCTCCTGGCCGAGAGTGGGAAATTGACAAAGACTTGGAGAGGGAACTTCAGAGGAGAGACGGAGAAAGAGAGAACAGCGTAAAACAGCAGCTACACCACCCGTACATGCCACTCACCCCTGAGGAAGACATGGAGGTGTCCCACTTTAATATGGTCTCAATGGGGGCACTCATACCCGGGGCCAAACCCATGGCAGTTTCACAAAACCGCCAGATAGTATCTAAGCCCCCGTCTGGCTACCTCAGTTCCCACCTTCCCGTGGTGCGGAACATCAGGATCTCCTCCCAACTGACCCTGAACCACCCCCCTCCTTCGAATGTCCTGTTAGGCCTCGACACTACGAGTGCAGCCGCCAGTGCTGTCATCACTGCCCAGCAGATCCCTCCTCTTCCTCAAATCCCCTCCTCCGCTACCTCCTCCAGAGTAGAGAAAGCCTCTGCGGGGGGTTCTGCCAGTGGCGGAGGTGGGTCTGGATCTGGTTCAACCTCCTCCTCTTCCTCACGCTCCCGCACTCCACTCACTGCGGCCCAGCAAAAGTACAAGAAAGGAGATGTGGTGTGCACGCCAACGGGCATCCGAAAGAAGTTCAACGGGAAGCAGTGGAGAAGGCTGTGCTCCCGGGATGGCTGCTCCAAAGAGTCCCAGCGACGAGGATACTGCTCCCGGCACCTTTCGATGAGGACCAAGGAGATGGAGGCCAGTGGAGGGGGGCGGGAGCGAAGCGGAGCCGGCAGCACCGGGACTCTGACGCCGTCTGACCTGCGACTGAGCGGCGGGAGAGCCAGCTCAGAGTTCGACTGGGACGAGACGTCAAGGGAAAGCAGCGAGGCCAGCAGCCGTGGAGGAGACTCTCGCCCCCGATTAGTCCTTCCCTCTCTGCTACCCCAGGAGTTCAACTTCGACGAGTGCGAGGCAGCCACCATGCTGGTCTCCCTGGGGGGCTCTCGTTCCGGCACTCCGTCATTCTCCCCTATTTCAAACCAGTCGCCGTTCTCTCCAACCCCGTCGCCCTCACCTTCTCCTCTGTTTGGCTTCCGCCCTGCCAACTTCAGTCCCATCACTGCCACCGCCTCGCTTAGTTCGCGCCGCCATCGGAATCTTAGCGGCACTAAGATGAGTACGCCAGGTTCTGAGAGAGAGCGCCACCAGTCAGGAATTGTGCCGTCCTTTCAGAACAACCTCACCTTCACAGTCCCCATGAGTCCCAGCAAGAGAAAGCTAGACAGCCACCCGCCCCCTCCCCTGCCTGCAGTTCAGGACTACCAGACCAAACAGGACCAACAGCAGCTGATGGGTATAGGGGGGGGCTTCATAGGAGACCCGGCTGCCTTTAGAGTCCTCTCCCCTCAGAGTCAGCCCACAACCCCGTCCTCGCTGTCCTTTTCACGTCCTCGCAGCGCCACCAGCAGACCTTCCTCTTCCGCTGCCTCCACGCCCCCACCTATGCTGGTCTCCCCCACTCCTCCTTCCCCACTGCCTCAGGAACCCTCCCCACGCCGTATCGTTCCCCTCCGCGACTCCCCGGTCATCGTCCGCAACCCAGACGTCCCCCTGGCCAAGTTTTCCGACGGACCGTTGGGGAGAAGAGAAAGAAGCAGGTCGAGGGACCAGAACCAGCCTCAGCACTCGGCTCCCCCAGGCCTGCAGGCCCCCGTCCCCATCAACGGGGCCACCACCAACGGGGCAGTTCTCCTGCAGAACCCCACGTCCAATCTCGTCCTGGTTACCTCCAGTTCGGTGAGGACGTTTATCTGTTTTTGTCAAACGTGACCACGAAAACTCGAGGAAATCTTTTCTTCATTTTAGGTTTTTAATATCTCACAAATTTTTTCATATATTTTGTTCTAGATTGAGGGTAATTTAGGTGCAACTCTGCGGCTTTTTTAAATAATTTAAGAAATGCAAATCGTTTTAAACAAAAATAATCTTTCTGTGTTGAAAAGGGACTGAATTATGACCGTTACATTCACATCCTGACTATAATTTTGTTCGTAATCTTGAGGAAGCGCTCAAATTATCTGTTGGGGATGACTCTCAGCTACTACCACACCAAATTATATCCCAATATCTGTAAAATTGACTGATTTATAGTGATTTTTGTGTTTGCTAAGGCACATTAGCTGTGGTGGCCATCTTGAATCATGTTGAAGTTATTCAGTTGTAGATGTACGTCCAATTATTACTTCCTGAAAGTTAAAAAAAATCCATCCTGTGGTTCGCGAGATATTTTGCTAACAGACAAATGAACATGTTGACTTAAGGTGAAATCACTCAAACCTTTATTAGTATGAAATTCAAGCCTTAAGACTTGACCTTTTATTTTATTTTACTTTTTGCATAAATGCTAAATATCTTTACGCTGCTTCGTCCCAGTCCCTGACCCCAGGCACAGGCGGCCATGCTGCCCTCTCCAGCTCCTCCGCTCCCGGGTTGATCTCCACTCCGTCCGGCTCCGTCCTGTCCTTGTCCGGCTCTGGAGGGAGGGACAGGAAACCCGAGGGGCACCGGGACGCCTCGGGAGGGGCGCTGCCTCAGCCCGTGGCCTGTCACCCCACGCCGACGGCCCTGCTGCCGCTCATACTGCCGGCCGAGTCGCCTCACCCGGCGCCGCGTAAACAGATCATCATGGGACGCCCGGGCACCGGTAAGAGCGGGCGGAGGGTGTGGCGGGAAGACGGGTTCTGTTTGTTTGTGTCAGGTGTAAAAATCTGCTGAGTCACTCTTGTGTAAAGAACAAAAGGTGTGTGCTGTGTCTCCTGGGTTACAGCGAGGTCATCGCTTTGGTTATGACTCATGTTCACTTTACTACGGCTTGTAGTATCAGAACGTAACAAACGATAGTGTTTGGCTCTTTGTTTATGTTGAGAAGAAATGTGCTGCAGGCTGGTTCTTTCCCTTTTTCTTTAGAAATGCTCTTTTTTTTCACAGTAAATAAAAGTTTTGTCTGAAGCTCTGCTGAAAGTTTTACCATTTATACACAAGAGGCACAAAACCAAATAAAATACAGATAAAGTTGTTGGGTTTTTTAAATAAATCAGACATGATTTCTCTTTTTTTTTGCTGATTTTGCTCTGTTTTTGAGCTGTGGTATATATAGATGGGATGCTCCCTGACTAGTAAATAATAAGATTTGTTTGATTTTATTATAAGGAAAGTGGTTAGAAAACAAAGTCTCAGGAGGAAGTCGTGTTCTCGATGCTACTACAGGGTTTTTATACCATAAATATTCAATATAATATCATTTCTGCATGAGGATACTGGGTTTCTAGTACATAATTTAGAGGAAAAAACAGTTAGGGGAGTAAAGGAATGCATATCACCCGCTGCTTTTCAAGCCAGAGTCTCATATTGAGATCAGATTATGATGAGAAATGATTATGTTTTGGTCAAACTTTAGTGATAATGTTATGTGAGATATTTTAGATCTGTTCGTGTTGTGATTGACCACCACACCAAACCTTCAGTTATAGTTATATCCGTTTTAGATGTAATGTCAGTGATTACTTTCTGCAGGTTTCATAAAAATCCGTTCAGTGGTTGGTGAGATGTTTTGCTAACACGGATCTTTATATACGTGTCCGTCAGGTTTGTGGGTAGATTGTGTCGCCTCAGCCAGGAGCTGAAGATCCGTTTATATCGGAGGAAACGAGAACTACAGGTGCCTCGGTTCATCGTGTCCTCGGTGCTTGTTTCCATGCCAACTTCCTGATGTGACGGTACGCGCCAGCTCAGGAACATGAATTGCAGAGACGCTTTGAGTTGCGTTTTGTCGTTCTGCTGCAGCTCTGTGTCTGAAACTAAAAACTGAAAGTGTTTGAAATCTGCAGGACTGCTTTTTTTTTTTTATCGTGCAGAGACACGAGGACAGTGTGAAGACCGTGTTTTTTCACAGTTGACTCTGACATTTGACGGAGTGGGACTAGTAGTTTTGTAAGTGCTGATAAACAACCGGTGCGGCTAATCGTGGGCCGGTACGAGATCCTGACTTCATGATAATCTCGAGCAAAAGCATCACGACATTAAAAAATGCTTTGCACAATCCGTTTGATTTCATTTAAAAGTTACTATTACCACTGCTGCCTAAATAATATCATATATCGCTTAATGTTTATTTTAGAGATATAGTAAACTTTGCACAAAAAGTGAGGAAATTTGTGTTTGGTTGATTATTTCTTTTGTTGTAATAAAAATCCTGTTAAATGGAGCCACGCTTGTTGAAAAGCATCTGTGGTTTGAGCAGCAGATTTTTTTTCAGCTGCATTTTATGAAAAACTTGACAAATCTTCTCTGCCAAACAGATTATTCTGCTGTTGACTCTTGTTTGGTGTTGTGGACGACCCCTACGCAGCCACAACAGCCTGGCTCCTCCTCCTCATGCTGATTTGGTTTATTACTTTATTCATTTCATTTGAACCTTTCTTCATGACATTGCAAGAAATGTCATACCTTAAATCCTTAAACTTCCTTGGGTGAAGGAGTCCCAAGAACCTAACAGCAAACCTCAGGCACTTTAATTAAACACTAAATAAACACAATAATTTTAACAATCGTTATATTTTGGGCTAAACAAAGGAGATGGGATCCTGCCTGACCTGCGTCTGTCTTGACTTTTACTCCCTTCTCTAAAAAAGTAGCTTCAGGCGCTGAGCTTCTTCAAGGGGAACTACTGAGATAAAAAAAAAAACACCTAACCCAAAGGTGCGGTTTCGGATGTGATGGTTTCATGCACCTCATGCACGGCGAGCTCGGCTCTTCTTCTGCTCCACAACAAATGAATACAAATTAAAATCCAACCTTCTCATTAAGCAGCCTCTAACACATGACTTAACCAACGTAGTTTTGGAGGTGAAATTGTATAAACCTTTCATCTTCTTGGATATTTCTAGGTGTTCGCTTTACATCACAGTTCAGTTTAATTTTACAATATAAGCTTATAGTTTTAATAGCGTGCCACCAGAGGTTTGAGACGAAATCAGTTGCTTTTAACGAAATCACAAATGAAGTGTTGTTTCAGCGAGCTGTAAGGGTACCAACACATTTATCTGTCTGTATACGAGTTGCTCTGGCAACCACCCAAGCCTGCTGCTCGCTGCGTGTAATTAGTGACTCAGTGTGTGTGTAGCGTCAGACTTATCCAGAGTGCTTATGTGTGCGAGTGTGCAGAGGAGGTTTCATGTGCGAGTGTGAGCGCGAGATAAGAGGTGCGTCGGTAAAACTTTTAAAGCCTACGAGTGTTGACACGTCTGACAGCGAGTCACAAACGCACTCGTTCCAGACAATCAGCGGCTTCAGACGGGGCGTCGGGGGCAGCGCCGCCGTGATGTGAATGTGTTTCGTTGCTCTTAGCAGAAAGGGGGGAAGAAAAAAAAAAAAAAAAGGCGTGTTGTCATGGATACGCTGCTCCGCCGGTAGAATTAGTTCAGTAAATCGCTCAGGCTTGAGCTGATTACCGATGTGTGTCTTTCTCTCTCCCGGTCACATCCCTCGGCTCGGCCTGCCGCTAATGGCCACCTGCCTCCGTATCATAACGTTTCCTCTGCCGTGCATTTAAAAAAAAAAAAACCACACATATAGAAGCTGAGATCTCACCTAAATATAACTCAGCTGGAGTGCAGCCCGCTTTAGCAGCATCACAGGTCCGTCTGGAAGCCCCGGTGACAAGAAAACAATTGCAGTTTAGTTAAATTCTTACACCTACATGCAGGATTATGAGAGGTTTTGTTGTGGTTGACAGTTCAGCATTGTTCTCGTTTCTTAAAGCAGGTGTTTTTCTTAACGGGAGAACAGTGAAAATTATTTTAATAGCGAACTCTCGTGGTTATAACTTCTCACCTCTGAAGTTCTTCACCTCGCATTAGCAGAATTTATAAAAGTTTGAACTTTTTTTTTTTGTTTTAGTTTGTCTTCGTTCTAACTGGTTGAACTGAACTTTAACACAAAGAATGAAGAGCTGGTTGTTGCGACTGACGTCTACCACGACCTCTCACAGGTCAGTAAGTCAGCTGGAATGGGTGGTATACGTATGGAATGCATATCGCCCGCTGCCTTGCATGCCAGTTTTAAGAAAAGATCTTATCCAACATATTGGTGCTTGGGGATGACTCTCAGCTACACCAAACTTTAGCTCAGTTTGTAAAACTGACCGAGTTGTAGCAGAGTTATATAAATACTTTTAAGACAATTCTTTTGGGAGAATTTCTATAAATTTGTTTGTTGGAGGGGGATGAGCTCTCATGAATGCAGATGTTGTTGCCAGCTGTTTGCAAGTTTAAGCTGTGTGACGAGAGCTTTTATAAGAATTTGCCAGTTCACATGCAGGTTATTGACATGGCAGCGTGTGCCTTATTACAGATCCTTTGGACTGAAGCCGTGGTGGATCACACACCAAGCAGATGTTCATTACTCATCGGTAATAATTATCTTTGTGTTTTACATCTGTGTATAATAATCGCGACCACAATAATAAACAACACAGAAGCAGGAGGACGCAGTGAACTATAATCAGCCGACGCACTCATTTCTCAGGAGAATTTCCTACTTTACTCACACTCTGTTTCCGTGTAGCCTAACCACCGCTGTGGGTGGATGCAGCTGAAAGTGTTGAATCTGCACTTCCATTGGGTCACATTTTGACTCTCGTGCATCTTTAGAGTCACGATAGTTCAGAGCTGTGTTTATCCATAAATAACATTAAAAACTGTTTCCTGTTGTACTCCTCGCTGAGATTGTTCTGTGAACTGTTGTCAGGTACATTCACCTGGAATCAAACAGATCATTTACTGTGTAAATCCTGATTCAGCGTTCCTGATTGTTTAACTGTGTACTTCTCTGTACTTTCTGCTTTTAGTCATTTTAGCCATTCATGCAGCAGAAAGTCCAGCTCGTTGAGGAGATGAGCTTTTTATAACTTTCACACTTTTCAGAACATTTTTTACTTACTCTGTTTCAGCTACTGGCTCTGTTTTTATTTAGCTGTTTAGCTTTTAGTTCTTTTTTTTTAAACATTCATCCAGTGTTTGGCTCATCAAAAGTGAAACTAGTACTTCCAAATTTAGATTACTTTCTGAAAAGCGCTTAGTTATCCCAAACCCAAACTATTATTGATTTTTTTGACATCGGGTGGCACAGTGGTGTAGTGGTTAGAGCTGTCGCCTCCCAGCAAGAAGGTTGCAGGATCTCCTCCCGGCCTGGG
>JAOXNZ010000177.1:1800668-1811401 GCA_028566095.1 Kryptolebias brasiliensis | reverse complement strand
AGTTTTTGTTGAAATGTTTAAATGATAAACAAAAACAAAAAGGAAAAGATAAGAAATAAATTAAAAAACAACTTCAGTAAACTGTTTGTTCTGACTGATAAATAAAGTATAAATATAAAAAACCCAGCAAATTTATTAATTCATTTTTTCCTGAAAATATTGAAAGAGACTAAAAGTTTTGTCTCCTGGTGGAAATGATTTGGACCTCCTCCTAAGGTCAGGATCCCGTCTCGTTACGCTTCGATCACTGAACTAAAGACTCAAATTGACCTCTGACCCCTTGGATCAGCAGACAGTTGTGATGAAGGACGCCATCCTGACACAATAAAACAAGAGAGGTGAGTTTTAAATCTAAACTCTGAT
Source organism: Kryptolebias brasiliensis (assembly GCA_028566095.1). Lineage (NCBI taxonomy): Eukaryota > Metazoa > Chordata > Actinopteri > Cyprinodontiformes > Rivulidae > Kryptolebias > Kryptolebias brasiliensis. The sequence continues at coordinate 1,811,038 of JAOXNZ010000177.1, read as the reverse complement.
TCTCGCTGCTTCACGACTTCAGAAACAAAGTCTGCGTCTCCAGGGTGAGGGCGACTCGTGTCTCACCCGTTCGTTTGCCGCTGTGCGTCGTTCCTCCGTTCTCTCCGGTCAGAGAGCCTCGGCTCGAGTGGAAAGTCGGCCTCTTCAGTTTGGACCCGGACGCCGCCCCCTGGAGGAGGACAGAGGGAAACGCAGCCAAGGATGACTTCGCCGTTAGCCGACGTTTAACCAAAAACTGAACACACGACAAACAGAACATCACCACAAATACAAAGAACATTTAAACACAACACTAACTCCAAACTATAAGAACCACGGATTTAAAACTAACTAGAAGCAGAGAGCGCAAAACACCAAGACTTATTATCATCACGATGTCTTAATGGGACTGATGACATCATCATGTGATGTCATCACTGTTGAGGAACTCAGAGCGCCTCGGCCATAGGGTCATTAAACTGTAGGATCCGGTCTGTGATCCGGATCAGCACCAGAATTAAACCCTCCTTGGTGGAGGTCAGTAATGAATGAATTAACTGAGCAGTTTGTGTTCACTTCGTTCATGTCAACATCTGTAACATCTGTAAGGTGCTCAGAGAAAACCTTTTTCTCTGAGGTGTTTTTACACTCGTGGGACAAAGAAAGTCCTCTCTGTCCAGATGACCTTTGACCCTTCCCAGATCGCAGTTCACAGCTTTTTCATCTTTGGTTTTGTTTCATAAATAACAACATCTGTTGGGAGTTTTTCTTCACTCGAGTTTGGATTTGAATAAGATCAGTTTTATTATTTCCTAAAACGTAAAACCAAAGATCTGAAAGCAGGACTTTCTTTTTCCCGTGACTAAGAGTTTAAAAATACCTCCAGGGACAAATCTAAGTCGTCTCTCTGGGGTTTCCCACCCTGACATGATATCTGAACACCTTCCAGAAAAGACATTTAGATGAGGGTAATAATTTGACTAAAAAAAACAAACAACAAAAACAAACCATAAAAGCAGCTTTCAAAGCTTCCTACGTGGCGGCGTGAGTGTTAGTTAGTGCTTTAGTTCGCTCAGAGGCGTGGGGTCGGGTGGGTCAGGGAGGCGAGTGGGTGGGTGGGTGGGTGGGGTGAGTGTGTTACCTCGCTGTGGTTGTGACCCAGATCTGGGCAGCAGTGGCACTTGGTTGGCGTTGGAGTTTTACTGTGTGCGAGCCAGGGCTTGGCATAATCACGGGAGTGGGTGTGGGAGGACTGAAGGGAGGAGGGAGAGGAGGAGCAGAGCAGAGGAGAAGCAAAGGTAGGGAGGAGGAGGAGGAGGAGGAGGAGGAGGAGGAGGAGGAGGAGGAGGGAAAGGTTTGGCCAGCGAGGGGGGAGAAGTGCAACCAAGTGTGTTGTTGTGTGAGAGCAGATGGTTTTAATTTTTTTAAAAACAGTAAGTCGGACAAAGCCGGAGGAACGTTTTAAAAGGCAGATTAGCAGGAATAAACGACAGGAAAGAAGGCAGAAAAAATAAACAAAGAACAAGAAACAGAAAATAACAATAAATAAACATGAAACACACAAAGTTACAGATGAGCATTCAGTGTAAAACAAACTCAAAATGAAGAACATTCTCTTTCATCTGAAAGTTCTACAGATGGCCTCGATAAGGTCTTACTGGGTTAGAACCTCAGATGGAGGAACGTCGGCCCACTCTTCTTTACATCCTTTGGTCTACAGAGGAGTTCATGCAAGGAGCCCAAACCATCAGCCCTCCACCTCTGTGCTGACAGTTGGGAGGAGCTGTTTGCTTCAGTGCATTCTGGGTAAACATCTGTCCTTTGGTCTGGTTCTGGTCCAGAAGTCTTGTGGTTCCTTCAGATGAACCTAAGTTGAGCTGCCATCTTGTTTATAGAGAGAAGAGGCTTTGACCTTTGACCTGCTAACTGAGGCCTGTAGAGGCTGGGATGGAGCTCATTTCTCTGAGCACTGCACGGTCTGACCTTCGGGGTGACTTTGCTGGGACGTCCACTCCTGGGAAGACTGTTAATATCTTCCACTTCTGACAGTAAAGTTTGTCCTGATGTGTAAAACTTTACAACTGAAAGAGGATGTATTTACATTTTAGAGCAGTAACGCTTTAACAGACAAAGAGCGCCGTCAAATGAAGAACATCACTAAACGTCAGAGAACGACAACATTAACGTGAACTTTATGCGTCCTGACAATGAAAATGTTTCTGTTTGACTTCCTGAAGATAAATGTGAGCTCAGCAGCCGGCTGGCACTTTTTCTGAGGTCCAAACCCGGCGTTGCTCTGTCATCAGTCTTTAGTTTGGTGTAAGAAGAGGAAACAAAATAAAAGTCCTCACCCTGGATGATGCTGAGGCGGTTGGGGTGGCGGGGGCGGAGGGAGCCGAGGGGAGGGAGGCGCCGCTGTGGGAGGCCGAGGAGGAGGAGCGGGTGGGCGAGGCGTTGCGGGAGCCCGGTTTGGAGCGGCGGCCCCGGGAGCGGAAAGCAGCCAGACCCTGAGACGCTCCCTCAGGGAGGATGAACTTCTCCCTCAGCTCCAGGTTGGTGCGACCGCGAGCTGCAGACAGAAACGGAGAGAAAACAGAAAAATTAAACGGCTTTTCTTTTGACTCGTGGGTTTTGTTTTTTACCTCCAGCAGGGGGCGGCAGAGGCAGCGAGCAGCGTGAGGGAGAGAGTCGGTGCTTCCTTTGGCTGCAGACATCACAGTTGGTGCATGTTTCGTTTGAGAGTGCACGTGAGCAGAGCGAGTGGCAGTTCAGAAAATTACAAACTTTGAGCCATTTTTGGAGTAAAGATCGAAGTGAAGGAGCGTAAAAATGGGAGGAGATTAATCCGATACGCAACGAAAGCCAGGAAGTGATTCAGCACCAGGAGACACTCAGTCATTCCTCTTTAAAAAAATAAAACCAGCTTCCTGACAATCCCCTCTGTTATTTATATATATTTATATATTGTCAAACATCTTTATGCCTGGTGTGAAAACCTTTGAAGATCATGAATAAATAAACACATCATAAAGTTCTTGAGGAACTAACAGGAGCAGAATTTGCTGTTTTCACTGTTTAATTCAGAGCAGAAAGACTTTTATTTTATATCCGTTCTTTGTTTGTAGGACTTAAAGAACAAAAAGGGACCTAAAACTGAACAGATATTCTTATTTTTAAGGGTCTTAGCTGCTTCTAAATAATTTAAACTGATAAATTTGTCACAACAATCTTCTAACCTGAGTTAAAGCTAACAGGACGATTGATGGGTGTTCCACAGGGTTCCATTTTAGGACCGATGCTTTTTTGCTTGTATATGAATGAGCTACCTAACAGCTGTAAACATGTTCTGTGCCAAATATATGCAGATGTTATGCAAAATATGTGACTTTAGAAAAACCGCTGGAGTCCTGTTTGGGCAGCAAGAACCAAAACAGAAAATATAAATGTCCTCACCAGTAGAAGAACGGGACGAATAATATCTGCTCTTATAGCTCTGCTTTTCATGATATTTTTAACTTGAAACTTTTGGTTTAACCAAACTAAAATGTTGTGTGGCTGGAGTAAGTCTCCATCTTAAACGTTTAAAGCAATGACCAGTGTCTCCAGCTCTAACATGAGGAAAAACAGAGTTTTTTCCGAATGACGGCCACACTTTTGTTGCATATTTGACTAAAAGAGCGCCGGGAGCAAAGCACACCCTCCATTCTCTTAACTTTAAGAATAATTTGTATGGTTTTCTGCAGAGGAGCCTCCCAGCTCTGCTGCATTAACGCAGTATGTGTATAAAGACGTGTTAGAGGGGGAGGTCATGCCCGTTCAGGCTTTCTTCCTTTGTTATAAAACACTGAGCAGCGTTCTCAGACAGGAAGTAGTGAAGCAGCCTCAGCAGACAACAAGAAGCCTGGAGAAGCCAGCCGCAAAGAGAGTGAAGAGAAAACAAAACTGAAAGGAAGAAATAAAAACAGAAGACAGTGAGTTTTGTTCAGGTAAATAAACGGGTGCAGCCTGCAGGTACATGAAGCCAGCCAGGTGCACCCTCTACCTGTCTCCCACCAACCAGCCAACACTTTTCAAGGAGCTGCTTCAGAAGCGAGCGCTGTTAGACACCCAGGCTGGCCACGCCCAGGTCTTAGGCTCCACCCACTTCCTCTTAGATGAAATTAAACCCAAATTTCTTTGTCCTGAATGTAATTAAACCAGATATAAAGCCTCCTGTCGGAACTCATCAGCAGGAGTTTAGTGCTTCTAAAGTACCGGAGCGCAAACCGTAAGGCTTCTTTATGTAAATATTCATTTGTTAATTTCAGATTAACAGATTATATCCTACTGACCACAGCTATAAGACGCACTGTGACTCTTTAACGCCTCCCACACCAGAGAAGAAGAAGCCAACATCATTCTACAGTTCGTTTAAAGCTTTATTCAGACTCATTTGTGAGATTAGTTTAGTATTAATTATTTAAAGAGATAGTTCAGATGTTTTGAAGTTGCCTGTTGGAGAAACAAGAGTTGAATTCTGACTGAAGTGATGAGCTAAAGGCTAGTTCAAAGACCCAAAGTGGATCGCTGCCATCTTAAAATGACTCTAGTCGCAAAACTTTGATAGGAGGTTTATGCAAACTTTATTTATTTTACGTTAGACGGTTATTTACGTGGATTTCTATGGTTACTGGAAAGCATAAGTAGCGACAGCAGCAGCTAGCTGTAACACTTCCTGTGCAGCTGGGGGCATTTCCTGCAGGATTAATTGTGTAATGGAAAACAAACAGTAGGGCAAAGGTTTATAAAACAGCATTTTTATGACAGTATATTAATTAATTTAGAATAAAGTTGTTTCAAAATGGCAGCGCTTCACTTTGGTAAGACTGAGGTGGTTCAAAGAGATATCTACAACAGGTAAGATATTAATTGTTCATAACCTAATTCAAAGGATCGGATGTACAGAAATGGCACTAAAGTGTTTCAATTTAGTTTTTGAAATAAACTTATCAGGTAAAAAAAATGAGGCAAAAATTAATTTATTGTCTGAGCTGCTCAAAAAAAAAAACTGGTTCCAGAAAGATTTTAAGGTGGAATATTTTCTTTATTCCACCTTAAAATCTTTATTACTTTGAAACCTGAAACATCAACATTTAAACGCAGATCTTTCCATGTTTTATTGGTTAGTTACCATGACAACCGGTGGTATTTCAGGTGAACGTAGGGTAGGAATATTTTTTATCCCCGTCTGTTAAAAGTTCAGGGATCAAATATTAAACCAGGTTAGCATAACCAGTTAGCTCGACTCTGTGCTAAAACGCCAACATTTTGTGTCGTTTCATAAAATGTTTGCAGTTATTTCACGTTTGGAACTCCCTTTATTAGTGTTTTATTCACGCTGAGATGTTTCTGACGCTTCAGAGTCGTCGTGTTGTGACCCGGCAGCACTAAACCCCCCCTCATGAAGCCCAATAAATGTGCTTTATGGGAAACCAGCAGCTTCTAAAGACCAGGGACTGACCAAGTCCTGCTTATGTTGTGAGGAAAGCATGAAGCATCGCCTGTGCACACAAAGAGCACAAACACACAAATGGACTAGGGGTGGGACGAAAAAATGAATCATTGTCATGAGAATCTTTATTTCAATTAATAAAATAAGGAACTTTAAACATCTCTGGTCTAGATTCTCAATCATCCAGATATTCGAAGCAAAGACAAACTCTTGATTCTTTGAGACGTTTTGCTTCTCATCTGAGGAGATTTATCAGTTTGAAACGAGATTATAATCAAGAAAGCAAACAGGGAACTGAGAAACCTCAGATGAGAAGAAAAAATGTCTTCAGGAAGTAAAATAAATCAGTCTAAACAGCTGGGATCGCTCTAACTCTGTGCATGAAGCTTTTCACTTTTTATTAATATTAATTTGTATTTTTCTACATTTTGTACTGTTCTCTGTTGCTCACCTGTACCAGTTTCTGTGACGGCTTGAATTTATCAACTAATTAAACATTGAATAAAAAGAATTATCTTTAAAGGTGCTCATTGCAAACTATTCAATGAAACATAAAAATGTTATTCTGGACTGAATCAAACGGTTCAGTTTGAAAGAGTTAACTCCAGAAGTTTCCCAGATGTGTATTTCTAAAACGCGGGTCCACACTCAATGTCAACAAACACTCCTGACTCTGACGCTGGCATCAGGCTGGCTGTCGTCTGAGTCGATCTATTTTCAGTCCGTTTCCAAAGTAAACAAACGCAGCCGTTAAAGTCTGATCGCAAATGTTTAATTTAAGGACAAATTAACTATAAATATGAGAAAACAACTGTGCAGATTTGTTTTTTTTCTTTATGATTTTATTTGCAACGAGTACCTTTAACTTACTTTATCTTTCTAGCAGTTTATTAATTGTAGTAAAAGTGCCACATCGTGAGGTTATCAGTTTGTTTTGGGTCTTTTTGTGCGGTGATTCCCACCCCTAATGTGAACAGGACAGCTGTGGTTAAAGATGGAGGCTGACAGCTGGACGGACAGATGGATGGACAGAGTGAAAGACAGACAGGAAGTGTAGATACCTCGGCAGCAGAAATAGCCAGGAGTGACTGTCACTGAGAGACACAAGAGACAATGTGAAATAACTGCATGCTCGTGGTGGGATGAAGAAAGTTTCTCACACACACAGGAAATAACAACGCTCGGAGACATCCTGTAAGACACGTCTGACACACACTAACACACACGGCTGATCAACGTGAACATCTGTCACCTCTGCACAAAAACATCAGGAACAATTCAAAGCTTTCACAGCAGCTGGGAGGGGGGGAGGACAGTCAGGGAGACAAAATGTTAGTCAGGAAATCACAACAAGATCCACAAAATAAAGAGGAAGAGAGGAGGTGGAGGAGCAATAAAAACAGATAAAAAGGAGGAACCTGGAAGCAAACATCCAAATAAAAACCAAAACTAAAGGAGAAAAGGTGGAGAAACCCAACCTATACGAGATGAGATGGAGCTACTGGAATCGGAGCGGAGGATCTTAAGTCCTGGATGTTGAACTGAGGAAAGAAAAAAGAAGAGAGAGAGAGAGAGAGAGAGAGGGGGAGGAAGAGGGAGACAACTGAGGACCATGCATCATGCAAAACTACCGTTTTATTTCAGAAACAACGATCCGAGACAGAGAAGAGGAAAGGCCGAGTTCACACAGGAATAACACGATGAGATAAAAAGAAGATGGAAGTCAGAGACGAGCAACAAATACAACGACGTCAGAGGGAGGAGACGCTGCATCGCCTGCTGACAGACAGGATGTCGGGAGGTTTGTGTCTGTGGGAAAAAGCCTGACTGGTGAAATGTGACAAACAGCTGACAGGAAACACTTTGATAACAAAAAGATCCTAAAGCTGAGGGTCAGACTGTTCAAGAGGTCAGAATTTAACTGACAACTGCTGAAAACTTTTCTAAAGCAGAAAATGTGAGCGAGACGGAGCCTCTGAGTCAGTAATCCAGTCAAGCTCCTGGTTTTAAAGTTCAGATTCTTCCAGTATTCTTCTTTTCCATCTCTTCTTCTACAGATTTGACTTTTTTATTCAACGTTTTAGCCCAAGAAAACAAAAATGGCCGTGCATGAAGAAAGCTTCTCCATAAAAACAGGCATCAGCCTAAGAAAGTCAAAACATGAAGACGATTTAATCTAAGGCAGTGGTTCCCAACCCTGGTCCTGGAGGAACACTGTCCTGCATGTTTTCATTGTTTCCCTGCTTTTCAGCAGGTCTTCGGTGTTGCAGAAGCCTGTTAATCCCTCACTCGTTCAAATCAGGTGTGTCAAAGCAGGGAAACAACTAAAACATGCAGGATAGTGTTCCTCCAGGACCAGGGTTGGGAAACACTGATCTAAGGTGAATCCACCCATCCAATCAGTGTTTTCTGCCTATTCCAGCTCTCTCCAGAGACCCTCTCCAGCTCCTCCTGCAGGATCTGAAGGTGTTCTCAGGCCAGAGAGGATCTAAATCCCTGCAGAGAGGTCTGGGTCTCCTCCCAGTATCACCTCCTGATGGAGGAGTCCAGGAGGAACCCTAAAGGTGGCGTCTGACTGGGCTGAGACCAGCTGGGAAAACAGGATTCATGAGAGAGTCTCCAGAACATCTTCACCACTGTGAAGATGACACGGCCGTGTATTGACACCTGGGAGCTCTCCTCTGACAGAAAACATGTCCAGGTCTAAAAACGTCTCGTCTTTTGATGAAGAGGAGCTGAGGCTCTACTCCGAGCTCCACCGGGTGATGGAGCTCCTCAGCATTTAAGGCTCAGCTCCATCCTGACCTTCCTGCAGAGGAGGATCAGGATCTCGTTCTTTAGTCATGATCCAAACCTCATGACCACAGCTGAAAGACTGAATGAAGATGAACCAGTAAACTCAGCATTCATCATGACTTTTAACCACCAAACTATCCTCCTTTCCCAAAATCTGACATTATACCTGTCAGAGTTTTACAGTTTGTCTTCAATCTAAACAACATATTTGAACAAATATCTGATGCAACCAAAGATCCAGACTCCGTCAGGTGGTAGCGTGAGCGTTGGTACTGCGAGCAGCACTCACCTCTGCACGGATCGTTCTTAACGAGAAACTCGTCGAGCGCCATCCACCCTCCTCCGACTCTCACCATCACCGTGCTGCGCAAGATCCTGACCAGACGCAGCTGCTGAGAGTCGCCGAACTGAAGAGGTCAAAAACATTTCAAATTATTCACAATCTCACACCTAAAAGACCCAAAACTGAATCTACTTCATGCAGAAAGACATGCACCTGCAGAAATAAAGAGCCAGATTCCCCCAAATACTTCATCATTTACACAAAAGCTCATCGTTCTTTTGAAATATATTTTTTTAAAGCACCCAGTGAAGCACATTCCCAAGCCAAACCAGCCCAGAAGGAATCTCCTGGATGTCTCCCAGCTTCAGCACACCCCTCATCACCTCACCACTAATTATCACTTCAGCCCGTGTTGCTGTCAGTCGCATCACTTTGTGCAAATTTGTCATCAACACCAAACAGAAATCACAGCGTGAACAGAAGCGGACGGTGAAACCTGCCCACACGTTTCCACAGAGGACCGCCGCTCCTTCTTTTTAAACTTTGATTTCATTCAGATTTGTTCTGTTTCTTTTGTGAGTGAGCAGAAAACTTGGAGGGAAACGAGGGAGCAGCTTCCAGGCGTCCGTTCACGTCATCGGCAGACACTTTACCTGGTTTCCGAGGAAGAACTACAAAAAGTCCAGCAGAGACGGAGCAGACGGACACGAGGAGAAAGAAACAGAACGAGAATGAAAAACAAAATCATCACAAAATCTTCCAGAATTCTCTTAAAGCTGTAGCTCGAGGTTAGTGCTGTGGACAGAAACAGCTGGACACAAACACGAGACAAAGACAGGACGCAGAAGCAGGTGACCGTTAGTCTCCGGCGTCCTGCAGTCCGACGCCGAACATCATCACCCGGAGGAGGATGATGGAGTGAAGCAGCGATGGCCGATCCGATCAACGCCGCTGAAAACTGAGCTAAAGACTGAAAGCTTTCCTTCATGTTTCAGGAAGTTAATTTGTTAGGAGAGATACAAAACAAACTTTATTCATCTGACAAAAACTAAAAATGAGGATTTTCCCCCATTTTTCTTTTCTTCAGAAATAAAACAAATGATTAAGTGCAAATTATTCTTTTAAAAACTGAATTAGTGACGTCAGTATTTAAAAAGTCCAGGAAATGAGCTTTAATAAAACTGGAAAACTTCAGCAATCATAAAAAAATATTTCTCTTCAAGTTTTTTAACGTAATTTAAGATAAATCTGTCTGTAAAGCAGCAGAAAGATGATTGACTTTAATGTTTCAGTGAAGACAGAAAACAAACATGTTGTATTAATGTTGTGAGATTTATAAACAAACAAACACCATAATGTAAAACACACACATGAAGAGTTATTAGAAGCCTGTTAGGATTATTAAAGAGTTTATTAATCAGAACTGAGTCAAACTGATTTTACAAAGTGATTCACTGCAGAAACAAACAATAAAAACAAGGAAGAATTTTTAAAGAAAACTGAAGTTTAGAACAACAGGATGAGACGTTTTCTGGGCTGAAAAGCCTCGTTCTCAGATTTAAACAAACAAAACAGATTTTCTGCTGCGTTTTGCACCTCCTGTCTGCACAAAAACAAGGTTTAGAAAAACTTTTCTTTGCTGTCTATTATTAGGGTCACTTGGGGGAAAATAAAGTGTGTTTTGACATTAGCCAGGATTGTACAAAATAAACAACATGGTTATAACAACCCAAAATGTTTGAACTTTTCCTTTAAGTTGTGTTGTTTAAATTTGAGGGCCAGACAGAGATGGACTAAGAGACATATAAAGGAGATTTATTG
>JAOXNZ010000177.1:1787399-1800568 GCA_028566095.1 Kryptolebias brasiliensis | reverse complement strand
GGAGATTTATTGTAATAAATAGGAATATTTTCATTATTTTTTTTTTATAAAAACAACTTAATCTTGTCTTAATTTAGGCTACACGTCTTTAGAACTCAGTTTGATCTAAAATCAGTGAACTGCACATGAAATTTGTTTAAAAAAAGGTTAAATGCTTCTTCATATTTCATTATTTTTCCTCGTCACTTATGATGTGTTCTGTAAAAACTCCTGATTTAGTTCCAGATATAAATGATCTGCTGTACCACCTGATCAGGCAGTGGTGTTTTCCTGTAAATCCTGTTTGACTCAGATCTTTATGCATCTTACATGATGAATAATTGAATAATAATAAAACTCACCCTGTATTTGTTTTCTCCAATCTGCTCCACCTGGAACCTCTTGGCACATTTACACTGAGCCACCTGTCGAGTCACCTGAAGGAAACAAACAACAATCAGTCTCCGTTTGTTTGTTTGTTTGTTTGTTTGTTTATCTGTGTTCGTCTCTCTGCTTTACCTCGTCCTCGATCTTATCAGCGTCGGTGGTCGGCCTGTAGGCGTCCTTGTTGGGGTGAAGAGCTGCGACAAACTCGTAGTAATCGATGTAACCGTCTCCGTCTCGGTCAAAGATGTCCGCCACGGCCGACATCTCCAGCTTACTGGTGGGAAATTCTGCTCAGAACAGGACGACAAGTTCTGTTAACTTTATTTATATTTCCCTCAATGAAATGAATAAAACGAGCTAAATTTGCTTATTTTTTAGCTACTGTTATGCTATTTTTAGCTTTTGTTTTGCGTGTTTTATCTGTTGTTTGGATGGTTTCAGCTGTCACTCTGCATTCGGGCTGAAAATGTAATTTATCTCGTCGTACTTGAAGCCAGGATGCCGTCGATGAACTCCTGCCGGGTGATCTTCCCGTCTTGGTCTTTGTCGATGCGTCTGAAGAAATCCATGACGCGAGACTTCTTGTGGTTCATCCAGCGCATGTACTTCTTCCTCCACACGTCAAAGTCAAAGTTGGCAAATTCCTTCAGCTGCGAACAGATTAAATATTTAACTTTTGACCATATTTCCAATAAAACATGTTAAGGCTTCAAATGAACTAAAACAAACAACACGGGAATCAGAGGAAGTTCTCTCCTGATGGCAGCAGAAATCTGAGGCCTACCTCCTCCTGCCGGTCCAGAGCGTCGTTGAGTTTCCGTTGGCGGTCGAGGGCCAGCAGCCACACTTGCTGCCATCGAGCGCTGAGCTGAATGAGTCTCGGGTTTCCTCCAGAAACCTGCACAGCTGCCTGCGTTTGCTGCTGCTGCTGTTTGCCTGCAGACGATTCAGAGTAGATATGAGTCAGCGTGCTGCAGTGAAAGAGCGGGAGGCGAAGACAGAAAAGAGAAGACGTACGAGCTCCTCTCCTGTCGGCCAGGCTGCCGGAAGCCTCGGCTGGTTTCCTCTTGTAGGTTTTGGTCACTTTGTCGACGTCCGGCTGCTTCCTCGTCATCTCCTCCATGAACACCTACAGGCCACAAACACCAGCTGTGAATAAAATAAAACATCAAATTCAATTCGTCAGAGTCACCCATCGAGAGCCCACCTGGTGCTCCGTGATGAGGGTTTTCAGCTGCGGGATGTCCTGAGGCAGCGGCTCCATGTCTCTCTGGACCAGGGTGGTCTCTGCCCACTGTAACCATGACAACAGCTCCTCCAGCAGGTTGGCGTTGTTGAGCACCTCGGTCAGAGCTGTCTCCAGCCGCTGCTCGTGCTGTTTGGCCCACGTCAGCACCTGTAGAATAAAACAGGAAGTTATAGGGAGCGCACAACTAAAAGGCTGCCTGAGGGAGCAGTCACTCCTCCTGACCTCCTCGAACCGCGCCCTGATGATGGTGATCCAGTGTTTGATGGTGGTGATGGAGTCGGGGTGGCACACCGTCAGGATGCCCTCCCCCATGCCGGCGGCCTTGTTCACGTCGGCCCTCTTCTCCTCCACAGTGCCCATGAAGTCTCGGTGCGTGTGCAGCAGCGCCTGCAGTGTCTCGGCCTCTTCGGGGAGGACGCCGCGGAAACGGAGTGACTGCTCCGCCTCCGAGAGCCACTCCAGCAGCACCTGCACCGCCGTACGAAACTCCTCCGCCTGATGGAGAAGGAAATGAGACGTACAGGACTGTAATAACTCTCCCGTTTCTGGCAGGAACACTGGAAATAAATGGAACACTATGTGGAAAAAGCTAATAAATACTTTAATTAACTACCTTTATTGTTCAACACACAGCCTGATCTGTCTTTGACAAGCTTTCCTGTAGTTGTCTTTTCAAAATAAAACTCCCCACAGAAACACAAAAACATTTTCAGCCTGTTACTGCTAGGACTACTCCTGCTAATGCTAGTTCTACTACTGTTTAGTTAAAAGCTAACGTAGCCTTGTTAGCTAGCATCTAGCTACTTTCCGCTTTTAGCTGGCGTTTTGCTACATTCAGCCTTCAGGAGTCGTTCTCTGGTTCTCTTAAAGGACATTTCAGAGCTTTTCTTGGTGGTTTGCTGGCTTTTGTTTCCTCCTCTGTCCAGATGACCCCACACAGCTTCAGTAATGTTCAGGTCAAAGCTCTGAGGAGGTCAATCAGGGTGTGCTTTTCCATCCAAACAGGATTTTATATCTGTTGCAGATGGATTTTTAGCCCTGACAATCTTTATTTCTCCTCCATTTGTGTTGTTTACTCAAAACTTCAAAGGTTAAATTAATCCTCATACCAAGATAAGGTACATTTTTGTCTAAAAGCTTTTTGAAACGTTCTATTTTTGGTATTTTTCACTGATTCAACTAAAGAAACAACAAGCTGCTGGTAACAGATGTCCAAAAAGAAACTTTAAAACATCTTCAGAAAGGCAGAGAATTATTGCTGACCACTTTAAAGATTATAAAAAGTCTGGCTGCTTGGAGGAGAATATAAAGAAATGAGTCCTTGAAGGAATGCATATCACCCATCTCATTTCATGCCAGGGTTTTAGACTCAGATCAATTTTATGAGAAATGACAGACGCAGCTGTTTTGGTCAAACCTCTCATGCTCCTAGTGCGTGTTGTGAATGACTCTCAGCTACTACCACCTCCATTTTTAGCCTGATATCTGTAAGATGGACTGAGTTATAGTTATTTCTGTGTTAGCTAATGATTATTAGCTGTTATCGTGAACTGGATGGATTCCAAAGCTTCATCTGTTGTGCATCCAGTGATTACTGTCTGAGGGTTTCATTAAAGTTCATCCAGTGGTTCAAGAGATATTTTGCTAACAGACAGTCATGGGCAAAAAGTGGGTGACAATGATGGTTTAAGTCAGTCCTGTGTGTAACTCCTGCAGACCTGAGGTCTGCTGTCTGACCTGTTTGAGCGCCTGCTGGAGGCGGGTCTGCTTGCTGACTGACAGAGCGCAGACCGTTTCCCAGCGGTTGCTGAGCTCCTGAAGCTGAACTTTGACCCAGGCTGTGTCGTCGCGGCCGGTCTCCATCAGGTCCCGAGCCGAACGCTTCAGAGCCTGAACGCTGCCGGTCCTCTTCCCCAGTTCCTTCTGGAAAGCCTGCATGTGTCGACCGTACAGACATTATGAGTGATTATCCTGTAGGTATGAGGGGAAAAAGCAGTTCACCGTTTCTTCATTCTAACCCACCTTATGTGCGTCCATGAGGTTGGACACCAGGTCCATGTCTCCATGAACAGGTTGGTCTTCAGCCAGCTGAGGCTCCACTCGGTACAGCCAGTCCACCAGAGCCTGAAGAGCTTCTGCAAACTGACCTGAGAACAGCAGAGCCTCCTCCAGTTTGTGCTGCCTGAACAGAGGAGTAAATACAACATATTAGTTCTTATTATTCAGAAAAGAACTCAACCAGCTTCCAGATTTCACCCTCCGCACCTCTCAACGCTCTTCCCACAAACGGTGTCCCACTTGTCACGAACTTCTCCCACCAGGTGGTCCAGTTTCTGCTGGTCTGCAGGCAGCTGAGCTTTGTCCCTCATGGCCTTCCCAGACCGGACTGTGGTGTCGTAAACAGGCTGCTTAGACCCCAGAGCTTTCTGAAACTCCTGGACAGGAGAGAAACCATGGATTCAAGGAGAGATTCTGAGAGCTAAAGATCAACAAAAGGCAGCAAACAACCAAGAAAAGCTCTGCAATGTCCTTTAAGAGAACCGCAGAATGACTCCTGAAGGCTACTTTAATAATTACTTGCGAAAACAACGAGCTAAAAACAGCGAGCAGATTTCCCTCGGTCGTACCTTGTGTTTGGTCAGTTGCACCTTGATCTTGTCCGGCTCGTTGGAGATCTCCAGCTCTGAGTCCAGTTTCTTCTCGGCTTCTTCCAGCCAGTCGGTCAGCTTCCTCCAGGCCTCGTGGAACTGAGAACAGAACCATAAGAGAACCATCCTTTAGGTTCTAACTGTGCTGCCTGAACTCTGGTTTCACTGAGCAGTTAGCAGCATTTCTTCTCTTGGCGGATGGATCTTTTTAAAAAGTTGTTCATATTAGCATTAAAGCTAACTGCTGCACATCCCTAAAGGAGCTAGCATCCACAGAACTTAATTATCGTGTTAAAATTTGGTTCCGGACCTGTTTTGCTCGTTTGCGGGCCTCATCGAGATGTCGGCCTCGATCCAGAGACCTCTGGACCAGCTTGTCCCAGCGGGCCTGGACGCTGAGCAGCAGGTTCTTGATCAGAACCACGTCCTGCTTCATGCTGGCGAAGCGGAGCTGCGAGCCGGCCTTCTCCAGAGCCAGAACCTGCTCCCTGTGGGTGTTCACCTCGTTCACAAACACCTGGACAGAACCAGAGAGGGAAGGACGAGAGTCGGGAACAGAAGATATTAATATAAATACAAAATCTTGTTTTATGCAGATAAGTCCTCCAGATTTTCTGAGGCGTTAAACAATAAAACCTAGATTTAAATTAAGTATTTTGTATAAAATCACACGTTCATCACCTTGTGCTCGTCGATCTGGAACAGGACCGTGTCCAGGATCAGGCTGGGGGGCTGCGCCATGTTCAGGGTTTGCTCGGCCTGCGTCAGCCAGTTGATGGTGTCCTGCAGCGAGGTCTGGAAACCCGTCGCCAAGGAAACGGCCTCCTCCAGCTTCCCCTGGAGGATTTTTTAATATTATTTTAAGAGACTGAAAGTTTAACCAACAAGAAAAACAAAAAAGACGATGCTTTGGATCCGTTTTCCTACCCTGCGGTCGTCCATCTTGGCGTTGAGGCTCGCCCACTTGTTCTGCAGCATGGCCAGGTTCTGCTGGGTCTGGGTGGTCCCGGGTCCTGCCTCCTCTCCTCCGCGGGCCAGCAGCATGGACTCTCCCTGGTCCAGCAGGTGATGGTACAGGTCTGCTCTCTGGTCCAGCTGGTCCTGCAGCTCCTGCAGACAGACGACACAGAATTTCGAATTACTTCCTTTTGAGCTTTTAACTTTTGTTTTGCTGATTTTAGCTTCAGTTCTGATCGTTTCAACTTTAATAACTCAGTTTCAGCTTCATTCAGCGCTCAGCGTTCACAATGGAGTTTGACAGAAAAGGCTGATTCTGGTACCATGTGTTGCTGTAGCTGCTCCCTGGCTGTTTCTGGGAGACCTCCTGTTGGTTTGGCTGCAGACAGCTGGCTCTCCGTCCTCCTCAACCATTGGAGGAACTCCTCCAACTCTCCATGGAAACCTTCAGCCTACAGACACACAGGAGAGGGAGGATTAAATTATTCACACCGGCTGCAGATAGTAAAATGCTGGGCGTGTCCCCACGGTCCTGACTCTACCTGCTGCAGGGCGTCCTCCAGCAGTTTCTGACGCTCCTGGGTCTTCAGCAGCAGACTGTCCCAGCCCTGGTTCAGCTGATCCAGCTGGTCCCGCAGGTGGCTGGCCTCGTCACACGGAGATGACTCCAGCAGCTCCGCCGCAGCGCTGTTCACCGTCTCCACCGTGGCACGATGGGACAGAACGTCGTTACGCAAAACCTGGGAGAACCAGAGGGGATGAGACGGTCAAATATAGAGAGATGTGAAGTAAGAAAGGACACTGCACAGGCTGCAGACGTACGTGGTGTTTAGCCAGCTCGATCTCGATGGCCTTCGGGTCGGAGCTGACGGGTCGCTGTGTGTCCAGAGTGGTGTGTGTGTGGTTGAGCCAGGCCTGCAGCTCAGAGAGGGCGTGCTGGAACTGACCCAGAGCCAGCAGGGCGGCCTCCAGCTTGTGCTGCGAAGGAAAAACATCAACAAACATCATCCTTGTTCTAAAAAAAAAAAAGTTTCAGGTTTTAATGTGTGAAGATTCAAAAACTTTTCCATGACTAGTTACCTGTCTTTGAGTGATTTTATCTCCCAGGTTGTCCCAGAGGTGTCGGAGCTCGGTCAGCGGCTCCTGGATCATGTCGCGGTCCGTCTGATCCGAGACTTTCTTTAGCAGCAGCTCCCCCTGGTGGCAGAGCTTCTCCATGTCAATCTGCTGCTGGTACACCTCCACCTTGTACTGCTGCTCAGCATAAAGGAAACCAGACAAAAATTAGAGCTTAAAGAAGTTTTTAAGCTCTAAATCCAAACCTAATCTCAAACATAATGTCTGTATGGATTGTGTAAGATAGTTTAATGTTTCCTGCTGACCTTGAGCTCTTCAATCTGCTGTTTGACGGTTCCCAAATCAGTTCCCACAGTCGACATCTCGCACAGTTTGATGACTGCGTTGTCCAAGTAGTCAAACATGGACTGGAAACGACACACAGAGATTAGCTCATGAACTGATCATCAGAAGCTCAGAGTAAACATGGAGGAAGTCAGAGGTTCGAACCTGCAGAGCATCCTGGTACTGAACAGAGGCTGTCATGGCCTCCTCCAGCCGCTCCATCCTGTCCCTCCAGGTTCGGTTCAGACCCTCCCAGGCAGCGTTCATCTGAGAAACAACAGAAGGATGGTTTAAGCATGTAAGCATGTAGCTTTTCAGGAAATAATTTTTGTGTTTTATCAGAAACTCAGACATGTAGTCTTGAGTTCTCACCTCGTCTATCGTCTTCTTGACTTCAGGTTTCTCTGTTTCTCCACAGGCAAAGATGAGGTCAGCTCCGAGGGTCCTGACAAACTCCAGCTCCTCCCTAAGGCCGTCCGTCTCTGCCTTGATGGCCTGATAAACACAATGACATTGTTACGCATCAAATAAAATCACTTCTGCAGCTTTTAGCTCCGCCCCTTCCTGCCTGCATCATCCGCCGTACCTCAGCAGCTTCGATCTGCTGCTTGATGAGCGACGGGTCGACTCCAGGGTCCTCCAGTTCTTTCACGATGTCCTGGGAGTCTCTGAGCGTGCTCAGTAGAGCCGCCACGTCGGACCAGAACTTCCCGGCCAGGTCCAAGACGTCGTTCAGCTTGCTCTCCCTGTCCTCAGCCCGCTGCCGGATCTCGTCCCACAGAGAGCGGAGACGAAGGAGACGGGTCCGAACGGCTGCAGGACGACAGACGGGAGGTGTTTCAAACCGACCAGGAGAAATAAAACGAGCGGGAAATACTTTAGAGACGTGTTACTGCCATCAAACTCAAAATAACCTCATTTTAATGTTTATTATGATCCACTGTGACTCAAATATGGGTTTATGAGATTTACAGATCATTACAATCTGTATTTATTTACATTTTACACAACATTTTCAGAATTGAGGTTGTATTAAAGCCACTACAAAATAATGCAATAACTGGAGCAGACATAAATCTTCAGGTATATTTGTTTTAAGATGGTAGAACTTCTGTTAGTTGACTTTTTTTCCGTCATGGTTCTGTTCTCCTCAGACAGATGCGTCGCAGCCTCTCACCCTGAGCTGCAGGATCGTCGTGGGCCGCTCTGCTGATGAGCTCCTCGCCGCGGGCGCAGAGGGCGGAGAAGCTCGGCAGCAGTTTGTCCAGCTCCAGCCCCTGGGCGCGGTGCTCTGCCAGCTGCTCCCGGATCTTCTCCACCTCCGCGGCGACCGGAGGAGGCTGCCGCAGCCGCTGCACCGCCCCCTCCAGGGTCTCCAGCAGCGGGTCCATTTTATCGTGAAACTGAGGGGAGGAGACGTAAAGGAAGAAGTGACGAGGAGGAGGAAGTGTGTCGGAGCTGCTGAGTTTGATAGTTTGGTGACATTTTGAAAGTGAGAACATACTGAGACATTACGTGGGCGGTCAGCCATCTGTGTCTGACTGCATGTGGATCATTATAATGTGCTCTGAAATAGTGATTTCTAAAGCTCGTCTACTTTACAGATGTCCCAGTTACTCCGGGCTCATCTGATCTGGCCTCATTCTTAGTTTGGTGTTAGATCATCTTCCCCCTCATTTACACTTTACCTCAATATTGCACTTTCAGAATGTCATCCAGGTTGTTTAACTAAGACTAAACTAAACTTCATTTAACACACAGGAGGGGAAAATACACAAAACAGACCCAAGGGACATTTCAGACGTGATCAGATCCATTAGCTGCTGGTTTTAAATGAATCTGAGGGAAGTTAATCACTACGAGTCAAAACAAATCTTATTGAACCACAAAAAAAAAAGACCCTAAAGGACGACAAAGACTGATCTGAAGTTTAAAATCACAGACAGAAGGGACAGTTTTGGACAGTTCTGATTCAGTATCAGGGTCACTTAGGTGAGATTTAACTGATTAAATCTACTTTTTTTAAACATTGTGGTACAAAATTGACTTTAAACGATCCCGAGTGGCGGTTTGACGTCTTACCTCCATCAGCTGGGTGATTGCAGTGATGATGGAGAAAATGATGGTGAGGGGGGAACACACACAGCACATCCATAATGAACGAGGGATGGGATGGAGGGGGTGAGTTTGAGGGTTAAAGGGTAAATAAAAAGGATGATGAGAGGCGGGGGGGAGGTGTGAGGATGAGGAGGGTGTGGTGGAGGAAGAGAAGTGAAACATGGAGCGGTTTGGAGGAGATGGAGGGTGGAGAAACAACACAGTGAGTTCGGTCAGTCATGCCAACAGTTATAACACAAAGTGATCAGCATCAACACCCCTGATCCAAGCAGGAGTCGTGAGATGAAGGTCAGCTTAATAAACGTTTTTAGACGTGATACAAAAAGCTGCAACCGTAAAAAAATAAAAATATAAAAACAGGAGCTAGATGTAATGACTTCAACTTTAAGATGTTACAGATTAGACCACTTAAAACTCAGGTTGGGAATCAGTTGAATATGATTTATTTATGTTTTTATCAACTGTGATTCTATTAAAAACTACATTTTTAATTTAAAAAATAGGTGTAATGGTTAGAAAACATTTTAAGGACACATCTGTTTCTAACTTTCTTTAAAAACACAAAGTTCACTTTGTTATTGTGGACAGAGAAAGTCTTGACTCCCAACCCAAATACAGAATTTGTGATATTTTGCTTGTTATTAGTTTCAAGCAAACACAAAAACACCTCATGCTGATTAATCATTAATCAAAACTTAATTTGAGATAAAAAGCCACACGATGTGCAGTAAATAAAGTCAGATCACTTCATTTTTTCATGCTTACAGAACCCTGCAGTGACCTACCTGCGTAGACTGAGACACCGCCTCGTCCAGAGCTGCAGCGCGACCTTTCACCTCCTCCTTGATGGCCAGGTAGCGCCTCTCGGCGTCGGTGTAGCGCTGCGTCACCGTGGCCCCCTCCTGGAGGCTGAGCTGAGCCAGCTGGGGTCCGATCTTCAGCAGCTTGTCGATGTGAGGTTTGTGCTCGGCGATGGACTCCCGGAGCAGCTGCGGAGGGGAAATAAAACCATTAAAACACGAGGAAACGTTTCGGTTTGAGAATCAGAACAGAAAGAAGGGAAGTCTGACCCTCATCTGGTCCTGCTGCAGACGGAGGGCGTCTGTGTCGATAGCAGGAGGTGGAAGCTGAGTGATGAGGGGTTCGGTCTCCCCCAGCCACGGCTCCAGTTCCTCGTACGTCTCCCAGAACCGAGCCACCAGAACCTGAGCCTGTTCCAGAGCTGAGAACCGCTCACTGTGGCTCTGGCTCACTGCGTCGTACCGGGCGCTCAGAGAGTCCGTCTTCACCTGAGGAAGAATGACGATTATTTTAGCTTCGGATCATTTTTTAAATCCTTCAGAACAAATGCCGAGTCTCAGACCATCAGAGCGTCCTTCTGAGCGTCGCTGCACGCCTCCAGGACGTCGTCTCTGACTCCAAGCAGCTGGTCCACCGTGTCTTTGTGGCGGATGATGTCGATGTTGAAGGCCCTCTGAACCTGCAGCTGAGCCACGGTGAGGTCCGGTTCCAGGCTCAGGGGACCCAGAGACGCCAGCTTCCGCTCCGTCTCCCCAAGCCAGGCCAGCTCTGCGTCCACCGCCTCCTCGTACTGAGAGACAGAGCTCGTGTGAGGCAGATTTAACCACAGACATTACCAAATTAAAAGCGAGGCACTTTACAGCTCTTCTTTTAGAATCACTACTTAAACTCCTGGAAACGGAGAAGACCAGTTCTTTGGGTGTTGGGAGATGATTTAACTGGTTTCAGCTGCTCAGCAGTCCTGGATCTGATCCGGACTCATTCTGGGGTTCTGACAGATGCAGCATCTTTGTGCTGAAACATCCTAATTTCCTTCTCTGTAAAAGACGGCTGAATGGGAGAATTTGTTGCTTTAAAACCGTATAAACCTTTCAGCTTTGATAGGAGTGGCCATTTTAGTCTAAAATGCCCCGTTACCAGTGGCTCGAACTGAGCACCAATAACAGCTGAAGGGTTTTTCTGCTCTTTAGTCAGTCGGCAGTTTTTAGCTTCTGTTACAAGCATCGAGTCGTGTTGCTGCTTTCAAAATCAAGATGAGTGAATATTAAATATTAAATGCAGTTCTTTTAACGCTGCTATGACGTGTTTGCAGTACCTGCTGTGACCTCTGGATGGCAGCCTGCACCAGCTGCACCCGCTGAGTGATGGTCTCGTCAGCTTGTCGGTACCGCTGGTTGCCGTCGGCAACGAGGCGGTCCAGACCTTCCCGAGCTCGCCACGGCACCAGGTCCAGCAGGGCGCTGCCCACCTCGTTCACCGTGTCCAGAACCAGACGCTTCTCTGCGGAGACTTTCTTCAGCTCCTGGAACGAACAAACCGAGGGTCAGTTTTAAAACTAACCTTTGAAGATATAAACTTTAAAAACCTCTCGCTGATTTCTGTCTTTTAACAAGTGAACACGAAGAAGCTGAACATGTCACTGCAGAGCGACAAAACACGAAGAAAGAAATTGCTCGGAAATAGATGTTTTGAAATAGCTTTTACAAAATGTTAGAGCTCCAAGAATAATCAGCGTTTCCATGGAAACCTGGCTGTGGGTGGTAATTCTTTAACAACAAAAATTATTTTCTACGATTAGTAGCTGTTAAAAACATGTATCATGACTAACATCTTGTGTGTCTATATACATAAAAACACAAAGATGACTCTATATGACAGAGGTCCCCTTCCAATATGTTGGTAAAACCTCTTTATTTTATGCTCCTACTGAATTAAATAAACTTCAAATTACTGTCAGCTTAGAGACTCTACCTTCTGTTTTTACTTTTTTTAAATCTGCTCATTCAAAAAACAATTATACTTCTAGTTTCATTTTATTTTGTTATATTGATTCACTTTTGGGTTAGCATTAGGCCATGAAAACTGCATGGTTGAATGTATAAAAGGCATGTCTTGCAGTGAAACAGACCTTCTCAAATGTTTTTAGGTTCCTCTTCAATCTGACTACTCTGTAAAAGTCATAACAAGTTATACAAACACAAATAAAATCTTACACTGAAACACTGTTCAGTAAAAATGACTGCAAAGACCAGTTGTATTTCAGCTGTCTCTGATCGTTCATGAATCACTAATGGAGCCAACCATGTCCCACAATCCTCCTCTGTGATTAACCAAATTCTTCAACTAAATGCAAAGTTGCTGTGCATCATTATAGATCTTCTCCTTGGTAATGAACATGTTTATTGTTGTTTAGGCTTTTAAATCTTGTGGCCAGGTTGGTCACAGAGACCATATGTCATCACTGCATCACAAAACCGGCTTACCTTTTCACACGTCGGCTGTTACGGCTCTGCTATTACCTTGCTTGGAAGCTCAAAGGTACAACAGCAGCAAGCTGACTTCAACCCCTGTGTCGTGATTTTCTTTGAATTCTCCAAGTACCTAAAGGTACTGGACATTTTATTTTAAATAAATAAGAACTTACGATTGTTCCATCATCCATGGAGTAGAGACTGGTCCAGAACAAAGAAACAAAGAAGAACATGGGTTCATGCGGTGTCAGGCACACGCCCTGTGTTCAACATTGTGACCCAATACTGACGCTTTAATGCCAGGAAGTATTGTATACCCGGATATTTTGTCAGTACAAAGAAGTGCTTGAAGTTTTTTTTATAGGAGAAAATACACTTCACGTGTGCGTGTTTGTATGTGTTTAATGGAGAGGAGAGACTTGCAAACAAACAAAACATGAAAACAAAGCTCATGTTACTTTGGTATTTATCAAAAACACTTTTTGAGGCACCCATTGTTATGTATGACTGAGCAAAATAGAATTCTTTGTGAGGTAACACTGAAAAGTGATCTGACGTGCAACATTGCACAACAAAACAATTTGCTACCAAAGTTGATGTAATTAAAGAAATACTTGCTCACAGGATCAAATTCCATGCATGATATATATGTGTTGCTTTGTTTCTAAATGTGCACATTTATCTTTATAGCTTTATGTCATCCACAGAAACAGTACAAATCAGAAAGCTTAAAATAAGCTGAAAGTAGAAAATTATTTCTAATATAATTTAAAGGCCTAGCATTTATGGCAGAGTTTTATACTTCATTATGTTGGGAAGGAATGGAGTTATAGCTGTCTTGGTCAAACCTTGTAAATAACGTTATGCAAGATCTAATGCAATATTCTGAGATTTCACAGGATGTTAGCACCTATAATGTGTGTTGCAGATGACTCTCAGGTATTAGCACACCAAATTTTAGCCCAGTATCTTTAACATTGTTTAAGTTATAACTACCTTTGTGTTTGCTAAAGTTGCTTAGCTGTGGCTGCCATCTTGAATGGGGTTCACTCCAAAATGTAATAAGTTTAAGATGTGTATCTGTAATGAAGAGGTCTTCATTACTGGGACTATTGTTTATAAAACTAACCTGTATAGCACTTTAAAGGCACCTTTGCA